>JACXGK010007680.1:0-24570 GCA_016801125.1 Novumbra hubbsi
GTAGCTGGTTTTAGTAGACCTTCAAACTGGCCTGGGGTAGCTGGTATTAGTAGACCTTTAAACTGGCCTGGGGCCATCGCAATTGTCGAGCTCTGCGTCAACCCTCCCTAATGACAGTATTATTTTTATGATAAAGGTTTTAACACTGATAAAGTTGGAAAGTACTTCACCAAAGGGTTTGAGCATTATTTCCGATAAATCTCACAGGAAACTCCTACCTTTGCCCACTCTGGTTTTAACAAAGTGGCTCGTTTCCCATCACCAACAGCTTTTCTGCAAAAATATGACATAAATGTTTTGCTTATCATTGTGAGAGACATACACAAGCAGATTTCTTTACAATGTGTGTTTTACGTTTGGGAAGGACTTACAGATATTTGTCACAACGAATATAGCAAAGGGCTCGGTTCCCATAGATGATGTGGTTGTAAGGGCTGGGGGAAAAATGAAATCTATTTAACAAGATAAAAAAATAATACTAAGCAATCAAACTAGATGACGACTGACCAAGTTTATAGGCTAAATGAGAAATATTACGGCGAGAGGGCGGTTTTCAAATAGTGATTTACAAACATATTGCACATTTTACTTTCTGTCTACTCACAAAATATACAACATCATAAAACCTCTGATTAATAGAACTGAAGTGCAAAGGCAAACTAAAATGTATCTCCTGGAAAAGTACAAAACACTGAAATTAGTGTACATACTATAATGTTAAACTTGGGAAATTGTGTTAACCACTAAATTATTTAAATGTAATTATAGCAAGAGCTGGCAGTGATGAGATCAACGTATCTACATAAAATCAACATTTTCACACATACAATGAACAAGACATTAAGATCTAAGTTGGTAATATATTTAAAAGATTGCAAACTTTTTTAAATCTAAACAACACTGCACAAAACAATTATAGAAACATGTAATCATTACAGCATAAAGCCAAGTAAATTAAACTTCAGGGATATCAATCTGCAGACAGGAAACATAAGCAATTGTGAATCAATGTCAATGTTTGGGTGCAAATGAAAGTTAAAACCGGGGCACTGCAAGCACGATACAATTTCGAAGGAACCTCAAACCTTTGCACGATAGTCAACATCATATTACAACTGAACTTACTGATATTTGATGGCTTTTGAATAACACTTGACTGCAGCATCATATTTCTTTTTCTGAAAATTATCATTTCCTTTAGACTTCATCTCCTCACTTTTCTGAGGAAATAAGGGAATAATTACATTGATATCTCGAAAAAGTAAACACCTGCACACCCGGTAGAATTTAAGGTTTAAAACCATATAAGTGAAACTTAGTAGGCCTGGGTGGAATATTGCGGTCAGGTGAAAAAGTACACCTCTTTACGTAATCGGACATGTGGATATAAAATCGTCAGTTTGACACCATTGAACAACGTATTAATTAAAAACTATTAACTGAAATAGTTATCCAAGTAAGCTGTTGTTCCAATTACCATTTCAATCTACCAGCCACAGTAGCTGGGGAACCAAAGGGTTAGTTTGAAACTAGTTACAATATAAGTTAAGGGAAACGGCTAATAAAACAACAAAGAAAAATATCCACTGGACAACAGGTGCTCACTGCCAACAATATCCTGTACAAAACAATACTACAAATACAGGGGTTATCTTACCTCCAAAGAACATTGGTCAGGGCCCTGTTCAAGCTCTTGCATAACTTTATTCCTGTTAACTCCCATGGCATGTATATAGTGAGCATCTGGTGGGAAAGACAAAAATGATGTTCATACTCAGACCCATTCCCTACTAACCAACTGTCCAGAGTATAAAAAACATTTCTCCTAGGAGCAGAACATTTGAAATACCTACCACAGATTCCTGGGAATGAGTGGACTAATATTAAGGGAGATTGTAGAGAATGTAGAGTTGTAGAGAATACATAGTACATTTGAGGTCTAAACACAGTATATCACCAGGCACTGTGGGAACAGCAAAGACCCCATCTGACTCTAGGGTGGTGCTTACACTCTGTAAAGATGAGTTGAAGGGCAGCAAAGCAGTTCCTGCTGGGGCCCAGCTCCTGAACCTGTTGAATGATGCGGTGCTCTCCTGTCCATTCAAGCCAGCCCAATGCTTCTTCCAGGGCCTCCGGCACATGCTGACAAAAGAGATTTAACTGTCAAAACACCTAACCAAAAATACTCCTTACCACGGTCATGAAACTAATACCAAATCTGCAATAGGTGGGAATGGAAAGCTCAAGCATGGATTCATTTTTCCTGATGCTAGTGATTACTTGCAGCGAATATGAAGATGCTTGATATTAAAGCACAATGTAAGTGTAAGAGCCAATTAATGTGGTGGTGGTGGTGGTGAGACCAACTGGTGTCTGAAGCTGTGTGGCCTGGTGAGGGTCACGTGAATAATGTTATAAAAGACAAGTTATTTCTCAATTTTGAAGACGTGTGATGAGATTTTTTGAGAACACACAGTTTTTTTACCGTGAGCCACCGTAGTCGAACAATCTAATTTGTGGACGCTTGTTTGAGAGGTCGGATTTTTGTATTGGAGACCGCAAATAAAAATAAACAAAAGAGAATCAACGTGACTTGTTTGTTTTGTTTGTGAGGAACGTACGATGTTCTTAAATAAGCTTGGCTAAGCGTCAAAACCTCAAGACATCACGTGAAGTGGCGTATTGAAACAAGTTTGGCCACTACAGTAAGTATGAATCATGATTCTCTGGGCGGTTTATATATGGGTGTGGTAAATACTCTGGTTTGTATACACACAAAGCAACAAAATGAATGATGTGGTTTATACAAGGTGCGGGTTATAAAAGGATAATGATGGCACTACCTCAATTAAGCAAAAACATGTATTCAACTTACCAAGTTAAACTTATTACTTATCCAGATCATGTGCCTTGTTTGCTCTTCTAATAACTGGAATAACAAAAATGTACAAAATTAGCCTCATATTAAACACAGCATTTCCTGTGTAATGCTATTTTTAAGTAAGAACATGAAACCTACACATCCTTTATCCATTGCTCTGAGGATAGCTTCCAATATTTCTATCATGTGCAGTCTCTTCAGACTCAAATCGTTGCTGACACTAGATGAGGAAAAGGTGAAAAAGAAACATTTGAGCTGTAACACGGTAAAAAAAATTAAGAAATCAAGAATATGAGGTTAAAAGGTAAGAGTTACGGAATCATCCGTCTAAATGTTCTTGCATCTCAAGTCCCATCTTGCAAACATATTTTTGGTGTAGAAGGCAAATGAACTGACTAGTCTACTGAGCGCATCCTCTGCCTGAATGACCTACTGCACTCGTAACCATCATTTTGATTGACATAGGGATGTCACTTTTACACAAGATGAGATAGAAAAAGGGGCTATTCCATTACCACTCTCACTCAGGAGTTTCAACATACGTGGCTGTGAAGAGTCAAATGTAAAAAATTGTTTATATTATGTTCAGTGTAGATGTGGTAAATCAACAACAAGAAAATCTCTCAACCAGGTAAAATGTTATCTAGCTAATTTGCAAAAAGCTTATTATCGGAATCCAACAAACAATTGGAATACATTTACCAAACCATAACACAACTAGCCAGCTAGAGGTTAGCATGGCCAACAAAAGTTAAGTAATAACTTTAGGCTTCTTTTCTCCAATCAGCACCACACCTTGCTTGGGCAGCGCAGTTGATACATTTTGAGATGACAATGGCCATTCAAGGACCCAGAGCCAAAGGTTGTCTCCTTTCAGTTCGGACCACTGCTGGTGTTTCTGGTAGAGCTTAGCCCTCTGCATAAGTTTATTATGTGACTTTTGTTCGTATTCACCACTAGTTTGCAGGTGATGTCATGCGTCTTACTTTGAGTCCATGAAGCCCACTTGCACAGCCCAGCGTGTGGTGTTATGGTTCCCTTGACGTAGGAGAATGTGGTCCCAGAAGGCACACACATGCATCAACTGGGCAGCGTTCTTTTTCAAACTGACAGGGATTTTATTCCATTGCTCATAAATATCATCTGAAAAATAAAAACATGCGTGTCATACAGAAGAACATTAACGTTTTTTCTCAAACCATATCCCAAATGGATATTGTTCATAGTCTCCAATAGTGGACGGTCCTGTTCACAGCGGTCTACTGTTCAGTCCCTTCCAAATTAATGCAAAAATAATAAATGCTGAAATCATAACATTCTATATACACATCCAAACGTGATGATACACCAAAAGGGAACCCCCAGCAGACAAAACTCTGACATGCCACTGTTACGGCTGCTTCCAAAATAATGTGTTTAATTGCATTAACTGTACGTTTTTGGTTTGGGTAAGCAAATGCAAATTCCGCTACTTTTTCAAGCTACCGTACAGACGTTGACTACCATCTGTGATAGCCATACAGTAGTTGACTAACAATGTTGACAGCCAGCATGAAAAAAATGAAAGGGTAAAACAAAGCCTGACTAGATGTGTGCCAATTTATTGAAAATAAATCTCAAGTCCTTGTTACAAACTATCAGCATAATAGGGACTACTTGCTTTATGTGGCATAGTAACATGACAATAGTCAGGGGAGCACATTCATTTTAGAACTTTATTCAGAGGGGGGGTACCTAATTGTTGTTGTTCGTGTGTTAATGCTGACATAAATTATGATTAATGGTAAGTGGTAATTTTCTAAATATCATGACATCACCAAAACTTCTGAATTCACAAGGCAGAAAGGTTGTGAGCACTTAAGTATATTTCTTACCTGGAGGTTGCAGGGCAACATAAGGCCTGTCATATATCTGAGGGGAAAAAAAATTTAATGTGAAGATGTTTTGCTAAATTCAATTATAATGTCTGCTTTTTAAACGTGCATTCACGGCAGCAAGTTTAATATGTTACCTAAAGTTATTTAGCTAGTATAAAACGCCATTCTGTCAAATATGGACTATAAAACTAGCTGCACACTAGGAATCAACTCATATTTTCAAGTCGTTAAGCAAAAAGCAGCACATCTTCCGAGTCATTCAGTGCAATTGTATGGGTAACACCTATTACACCCAAGACAAAACATAGCTCATCATTCAAACAAATGTTTCAATGGAACAAATCACTAGATTATTATTATTTTCAAGTCTTTATGTTAAGATCTGTATATCATATCACTCAGAAACGACCACATCGATGTCCAAATATCAGTCAAAAGCAGCCTACAGGTCGACTGATACACTGAACTGAGCTGAAGGATAGGGTATGAATCCAGACAAATATATTATTGTAGAACCCTTCATAAAATGTCAATAAAATGTAACGAGTTACACAGTCGTTCTTTTACTTAATCAAACGTATGGTGTAGATTTTGAGTATAAATATGTGCCTGTCAAGACAATTATTAATCAATTACAATAATTACTCTACCCGGCGTCCAATTATAAAAATGTATATATTATGCTGCTTGACCTAGATTCATATTTGGGTAATATTCTGTCATGTGGTAGAAATTCGGTGACAGTAGTTCCACTTCAATAAGTAGGGACTTCTTACTCGAATTATCAAAACTTCCCGCGAACTGGACTACAATACCATACACGTCAGCAATTACCCAAGGCTTCATAAACTTACCATTTTCGCAGGGTGTCTGAAGCCCACAAACTCTTGATCAGAGTCTGATTCTGACATTTTGGAAAGTCTGAAAAGACAAGTACCATTCTTGAAATAAATTTAATGCAATGACAGTATTGTTAGCTACGAACATTAAAGCAGCTAACTACTACATGAACAACTTAATCGTAGCCAACAGTAGTTCACTAGGTAGTTAAAGTCACCCTCCTAACATTACCAAACAATGTTCATATATTTGGTACAAACGAACGCAAATCATGTTTTTTTAGGAATTTGCTAAATGTAATGGGTGCAGTAGTTACCACGTGAGACAAATCAGCTCGCTACGTTAAGTTAGCTGTTCCCAAGCTAACAAGCCATTGTATTGTTGATCGTAACCCTGGTCCGAGAAAAGTATGCTAACTCCAAGGTAATACTATTGTAATGACCCACTATTACTGTAAGGTAGATGACAGTTCCGCATTAAAACATCTAAATTGCCCTTACTTTAATACTGACCAAATGGCGAGTTAAATGTTTTTCCTCCTAACAAAGGCGTAGGCGGATGGATAACCACGTTATCCATTTAACGTTATCAAGTTAGCCTTTGTCAGGCTAGGTAGGAAAACATCTTAACAGACCTCATCTGGCACTGCCCTAAAGCGAGTGTTCCCCTAGCCTAGACGGCTATTATAAACTATAAACTGCGAGGCTCTTTTTAGTCGCGAACTACAAAATACGGAATATGAAGTCCACAATAGATGTTTGAACGCACAAACCTAACAGCCTGGCTTTTCCACTTCCCGAGAAAGGTGCGCTTAAAAAGAGCTAGCTTCTCAAATTGTCGATTTTTGTTCAACCTAATATTCTCACGTTAACATCACTCATCTATATAAAAACGATTGACCGTGTCCAACATCTGCAATCGTTTTTAACGTTACCTATTTTTTGCCACCCAACCCAAAAAACAATTAGCGATGTACACAGATGACGCTGAACGATACGTGACTCAGATATAAGATAGAAAAAACTTTAGGGTCATGTGGGAAAAATTCAAAGTAATAGTGGCCTACGTATTTATTCAATACTGGCATAACTTGAATTTATGAACTGTTTAAGAAAATATAACTCTCAAAACATTGACAACAACTAATATTTTTGCATATTTAAAACATTTTCCAAGGTCTTAATTCATACAATGTGAATGACTGGATATGGAATATAAACTATATGGACAAAAGTATTGGGCCACACCTCTTAATCATTAAATGCAGGTGTTACATTTAGTTTGATTGCCACAGGTGTATAAAATCAAGTACCTAGCCACACAGTCTGCCTATACAAACAGTTGTGAAAGAATGGGTCATACTAATAAGCGCACTGAATTCGAGTGTGGTCCTGTAAAAGGATGCTGCCATTGCATAAAGTTGGTTTGTGGCATTTCTTCCCTCCAAGATATTCCGCGATCAACTGTAAGTAGTTACATTGCGTTTATGAGCCACAGCAACTCAGCCACAAAGTAGCAGGCCACATAGAGTTACCGTGTGGGGTGGCCGAGTGCTGAGGCACATAGAGCGTAAAAGTCGCTTTGCTGACTCAATAACTGCAGAGTTTCAAACCTCCTCTGGCATTAACATCATCTCTAAAAATGTGTTCCGGGAGTTTCATGGCATGGGTTTCAATTGTTGAACTGTATGCAAGCCTTTGCATCATCAAGCACAATTCCAAGTGTCAGACGGAGTGGTGTAAAGCACAGCGTTACTCGACTCTGGAGCAGTGGAAACATGTCTCTGGAATGACGAATCACACTTCTATTGGACGAGTATTGTTTTGGCGAATGCCAAGAGAATGTTTCCTTCCTGAATGTGTTGTGCCAACTGTAAATTTGGTGGAGGATGGATAATGCTTTGCGGTTGTTATTCTTGTTGGCCTAGGCCCCTTAGTTCCACTGAAGGGAAAATGTAATGCCTCAGCTTACCAAGAGATTTAAGAAAATGTTATGCCTCCAACTTTGTGGGAAAAGTTTGGGGAAGGTCCTTTTCTGTTCCCACATGACTGTGGGCCAGTTTACAAAGCAAGGCATGTTCAATGGCATGTTTGGATGAGTTTGGTGTGGAAGAACTTGACTGGCCCGCACAGAGCCCTGACCTTATCCCTATTGAACACCTTTGGGATGAACTAGAACGGAGATTGCGAGCCAGGCCCTCTCATCAAGCATCAGTGTCTGAACTTACCAATACTCTTCTAGAAGTATTTCAACGGACACACTCAATATGTCAATATGTATTTAATCTCCATTAAGTTACATGGTGGCCAATGGTGTGGGCGGAGCCCCTGGATTTGTCAGCATATTTTCACTCTATACGCTCACCAGACAATTCCTCTTAAACGTTCACTGCTACCGAATCACTAATGTTGCCAGCATGACGTCAATGACTCAGGTCTACATGGAACGACATCTTTAAGATGTACGTCCGGGTCACATAATTTTGGAATATTTCAAAAGAAATGTCGCCGTTGTATTAGTAGAAATTAACATGATAAAACGGGTAAAATAATAAAAGATGAAAATAAAAAGAATACCACGTTTATTAAGCTGTTTACTACCGTGTCATCGAGTTCTTTCATAAAACATAAAATTCAACAAAAGTTACGAACTGGAGAATGATAGTGCATGATTTTGAAGTTGAATATTTTTAAAGAAAGATAAGTACAATCTAGGCGAAAACAGTAGTGTTAAAAATATAATAAGCTCTCTATAATAGTCAAGAAGGATCTTATACCATACACAACCTGTGTTACAGAAAAGGTTCTAATGTCAACAAATTCTAATTAAAATTATCTATATATTGTATCAAACAAATTAAATAATTTTTGATAGAGGAAATGTACATATATATGTAAAAATATGCTGATTTTCTATTGATAATTGTAAATTGTACAATGCCTGCATATACATTAAGTATATAAGTATTATCATATATGAACAAAAATTTAACAGATAATAAATAATAACAATATAATAAGAGGAAACACTCAAGCTAAAAAACGAATGAAAGTCAGTCAGAAATCAGCCATTTCAAAGTAATCTAAAGGAATGCTTTGGGTTTCTCCAAACATATAACCATCCAGATAATAAGATGAAGGATGACTCATCAGAACAAATGTTTTCCCATTGTTCAGGGGTCCAGGTTTTGTGCTTTTAAAATCAAATGAGCATCTGAGGTTGGTACATTGGTCTTGAATTCAAGCAGTTCCAAAAGAGTCTTGACAGAAATCTCAGCTTTGTGAAGTTCATAACGCACAGTTTTTGTTGAGACTACAAAGATGCTAATTCAATTTAGTTCGATTTTCTAGGTTGTACATTTGGGCCATTTAATAACTATTCTTTTAAGTGTCTGTCTATCCTTTTTAGTCTGCTTTGACTTGCGACTTCGGTTACTTCCTTTCATTTTGAAATTCTGAAAACATTTTCTGACCCGGAAGTGTTTTTTAATGTTGTCAAATGTTGAAAATCTTAAATGTCCCATCCTTTTAGATTGCGTCAAGTTATCTTCGAACTAAGCAGGCTGACGATGTGGTGAATATATCTACTGATGCATATTAATATCCTTTTAAAACTAAGGACTTTCAGCTGCGCATATTTTATAGCGTATGTCAAATCTCCCATCTCTTTTCGGTGGATTTAGATCATGGTTGAAAACTCTCCCTCCCCCCTACCACAGCGTGCAATCTACGGTTTTGTTTTGTTCCTCTGCTCACAATTTGGCTTTTGTAAGTACCAATTCGGTGTATTTGTACGCTGTTCACACTGACTGTATTTGAATGTTTAATGTCTTCCAGGTTACATAAAATTTCCCAATTGCTGTCAAATGTAGTGTCAGTTTGACTTGTTGATGTACAAAATGCTTGACTCGTTTCTGCCCGATTCATAGTTTTGTATTTGGTGTGGGCGTATGTTCCAGAAAAATGGCTTCATTCAATAGGGCTTACTTACTGGCCTCAAAAGTAAGTGTATCAAGATAAAATCACAGAACATGTTTAAATAATATAAACGTATTGCCTTGAGACTAGAATCCGACATTTACTAAAACTTTTTTATGCTTGAGTCTTTTGGAAGTTCATAGTTATTTTGTTTCCTTTTCTGCTGACTATAGATATTGGGCTATTGGTGTGCCAGTCTATCTACTGGCTGCAGTCGTAGTCTGTGTAGTGATGTTGTTTGGTGTTAACATGATTAACACTGCTCCACTCAACTCAGTGGACAACATAACAGGTATGTAACAGGCATCATTTTATATCTGGTAATCATCCAATTCCTTTAAACTTTTAATTTCAGGAATTTTATCTGTGCCTTAATGTGTTTCCTTGATTTTCATGGTAACTTAAATCAGTGATCAGGATATTTTGTTCCTCCATTTGTTTTAGAAAATACTTTTCTGATGTGAACATAGTAATCAGAAGTCCTGACAGAGAAAGGAAGTTCATCTCCTTTATTGTATATTACAAGACACGCTAACCCAGCACAGTATTAACTGCCGACACATTTGATGAGTTTTTTGTCTTGAACAGATGTCTATGCCAGAGGTCAGCGGATGGATGCCTGCCAGAAGAGGGCCATACCTAGATTAAAGGATGTCCCAATCAGTGAAGTTAACAGAATGTTCTATTTGTCCCCGCAGTGATGAAGACATATATCAGGTTCCTATTGGAAGGGTAATAAAGAAATATCAATTTTGGCAACTGAGGAAGCTATGTTTTTTTTAGAATTCACTGCAGATTGAGGCTTTGAACTGCAGAACGTGTCGTATTTGTCCAACACTACCCCCTATAAAACTCCTGTTCATCAGGGATAGATTTAGTCCTGGGATAACAGCCGCCTCGTTCATAAATGTTTTTGTGTGCATTGTTATTTCTGTACATGCAAATGTGTTCAGAATGAAGGTTGAATAACTGTTTTTAAGCATTGTTTAGGGTGAAACTGATTTATTTAACTGGAATTATAATACTGGCAATTAAAACATTGTGATTTATTGATAGAACAGGTTTTTTTTCTGTTTGAAAGACATTGCATGGAACGCTATCTGAATGTTGTTGTGTTGCAGCCTACTTCAATTATTTAGGCCTGTTTGTAATCATATCGAATATGTCTTTCTCTGACATGGCTGGTTTATTTTCGCTACAAATGTTGCCGTTAGTCTGTACCTCATTCAACCAACCCCACCAACAAGTAGGCTACACAATTGCTGTGCTTGTGCAGCACAATGTCACATTTTTATTTTTGTATAGTCTATTCCAAGACAGGGTATGGACACAAAAATACACATCTTAGCCATTTGGCAGACGCTCCGAGCAACTTCCGGATGTAATCAGGGTTTCTTAATTGCTCACAACTGATATTTCAACTGTCCGGTTCTGTGGTCTAGACTAGTTTTTGGTTACTGATCAGGTGGTCTAAATGGTGGGCATGATGCACTAATTTACTCACCGACTGCTTAAATTAGTTGTAAATCTGTAGCCAGGGTTTGCACTTTACAGTAGTCTTAAGTCTTTATTTTCTGGTGTATAACACACACCATAAAGTTTATTTCAGGTGTTGCTCTGGCTGTACATTGCTAGGGTTCAAACTTATATTCCTTCCCAACTGTACAGATGACAACTAGTTCTTGCTGAATGCACATGCCAGGAATAGATGCCACCGTGATGTAACCTAGGGGATGTGAGGTTGCCGTAGGTGATCATAGAATGTCAGTTAACCAGAGAACTTGCAGATGACAGCTGGGGCTTTGTTACTATAGGTCTTTTTTTTCTCAGAGTCCTGTTCAGGAGCTTCCTGCTGCTATTGAGACTTTCCCCCAAAAGAGAGACTTCTAGGCGCCTTGGTCAACCCACATTACATTCATTACAATGTGCATGGATACAGGAAAGGAATAGACATTGACTATGGAAGACATACGGTTGTGCTCAAAAGGGTTTGCATACCCTTGGAGAATTGGTAATATATGTACCATTATTAATGAAAACACGAGTGAGCAGGCAAAACATTTCTTATGGGATTCATATTCAACAGTACGTCGTAACATTATTTTGGAGCTAACAAACTAATTGACTTTATACACAGACACTAATTGAAATTTGAAAAGCTGCAGGTTTGGGAAAGTAACCTTTAATTGCCATTTTAACCTGTGTGTGTCACCTTGTGTGTCTGTAACAAGGCCAACAAGGGTATGAAAACTTTTGATCAGGGCCATTTGGGTGATTTCTGTTATCTTTATGATTTAAAAAGGAGCCAAACAACTATGTGATAATACATGTCTTAAAATGATCACCACCCTAACTAAAAGACCGTTTTGCATGATCAGGCATATTTTCAAAATCAATAGCAAAATTTAACAATTTCTGCCAGGGTAAGCAAACTTTTGAGTAGCTTTTGTCATTTCTAATACATTTGGTGAACAGAATAACAGGAAATCTAAAGAAATAATCAAAGTATATTAGAAAAATAAATCTTCCACTATTTCTCCCTTTTGTCCCATTAGACAAGTTTTCAGTTTTCCCTCCTCACCAAGACTACTCCCAGAAATCTCTGTTTTTGTAACAAAAAATCTGAAAACCAAATGGGTTTGATATTTAGTTGGAAATGACTGCCTTGGATATTCATTTTGTTGTTTCTCTTTTACACATGGCAATGTTCCAATACTACCAAATCAGCAAAATACACTGCTCAAACCCTTAAAGGAACACATACTCATCACAATACAACACCAATCAATTAAACTTCAGGGATATCATTCTGTCCGGAAATGGTCTGGGACGACATATCCTTGGAGGGTCCCACAGACCCCCCCATGCTAGCCAACCCTGACTGCTGTTAAGCACCGGGATAAAATCCTCAGTCCCATCGTCAGACATTATGCTGGTGCAGGACAATGCCTGGCCTTATGTGGTCAGAGTGTTTCGGCAGTTCCTGATTGACGAAGGCGTTGATGCCATTGACTGGCCTTCGGGTTTCCCAGACCTGAATCTAATTGAGAACCTCTTAGACGGTATGTATTGGTGCATCCGACACCACCAAGTAGTGCCAACACCATCCGCCGTCTCATCAGGAGCATGCCCAGACGGTTTTGGGAGTGCATACAGGCACATGGGGGCCAATCACATTACTGAGTCAGGTTATGGGTTGCTGTGTTGCGTGTGTTTTCAATTGTTTACTTTGATATATGGTGTGAATTTGAATGAGTTTGGTTTCCACTGACCATTGTAATGTAATTTTGAATTACACAATGTACAGTTTTAAGCTTGATCTTCAAATATATGTTGCTTTTTCTTATTACCATATAACTGGGTCATGGCAGTTTTCCAGGCAGGGCTGGAACACTTCCACGAGTGCAGAATTATTTTATGGCATTGATTAGAAATATTTGAATGTGTTGCGTGGAAACAGAACAATCCCAGTAATTTGATTTAAATTCTGGGATACCTGTCAAACATTTTTGATAAATGAGGCCACAGTTGATTGCAGATTGAAACAAAACAAGACATTTCATAGTGCAGAACCAGATTAGAACAGCTTTTGTTTGAGTATGTTAATAATTTGGGCCTGATGTCTTCTAAAATGTTAATGTTACCAATTATTTTACTTTTCACCCCCACTATTGTCTATCTATAATTCTCTAGTATGAACCCAAATGAAGATACCAATGAACCATTTTTCAATACGCTGATGATTTTGCAGTCGAAAACTATTTACTGTACATTTTCCATAATTTGGAATACATTCATACTTGTTGAATCAACTCCAGACATTATTTTAAAATCCGATTGCATAGAATCTTCCTATATACCACTTCTATATACAACAGGTGTCATGCCTCAGATATCTTTTCTGTTTCTATTTCATTTGAACATTGATTATTATACATTTTATTGAATTGATGATGTATCTGATAACATATTATATATATTTATATATATACATACATATTCATATATATATATTTATATATATTTATATATATATAATGATTTACCCTCTGTGTTAAGCCAGTAGAAGGCTTTTTGAAGGCTTGGGGCACACAGAGGGCAATTTTGTCCCCATAACTGGCATCTCTCCTCACTACAAGAGTTTGCTGAGGTTTTAGATATACCTTTTCCATCACTTCCATGTGACAGGACAAAGATTTGACTTGCAGATGAACCCTGGACATCCAGGTGACCTGACCATAGAAGCTCAGGCATCTTCTGCTCTTAAACCTCCTGTGATAATCTGTCATCATAGCCCTTTCAGCGAACGATTAAAATGCATCGGCTTCTCTATTTTACTTCATAATACCTCTGGTGATGTCAAGGGTCGTGCTCCAATAATGTCCTCTGTTCTGTTGCGGTAAGACCAGCAGTTTATGACCTCCTGACTCAGACTGCAAGTGAAATGGTCACCTTATCTCTTCATCTCCAGGATTTCGCTGAGACTCCTCAATCAGTCTGCTGACCACCTGATCAGCCCCCCCACAGGGGTCTGACAACCTCCTGCCCCCTTCCCCTCAGCAGTAGACTTTCCCAGACAGCCCACCGGACAGGTCGGCCAGGCATCTCAGTGAGGCTGCCCAGATAAACCATCATAAACAAACAAAAGGTTGGGGATCAGATGTCTGACCAGTGTTTAACCTCTGGAGGACTATCAGGTCCTGCTGCCCTGCTTGTAAACCAAGCTGGACCTGATGATGGAGAGCCCACTACCGTTCACCTTGTGTGTGGGTGTGTGTGTGTGAGCTTGGTTGAGGAATAAATTTGCCCCCAGGCTCACCTTCAACTTAGGCTTTGATCACTGGCCTCATGTCATCAGGAGTGACCAATCCTACTTATTTCCAATGATTTTCTTTTAACGATTATAACGGTGGACAATGATTTTTAGAAGATCCCCTAACATTTAATCCTTGGTCATCTTAAAGGACTATGGATTAAGTGTTTACATTTCTCGGTCAATTAAATAATTGCATGTTCCATGTGAGATAATATGTTCTCAGATCATGTGGATTTACATTGTTTTATATACTGTGTCCCTTTTCCTCATCTATTCTCTTTCTGCTTGAAATGATTGATTGGGTCTGTGTCTTTCCATGGCATGATCCTGTACTGGCTTGTCCAGGAGGTTAGTTGAGACTTTAATGGCTATAAGACCAACATTTTGACAGGTAAATCAGAAAAAAGATCAGTAGTATTTTTGTTTCATGTATTTCAAATACCTACTTAAACTACTTTTAAGTATTTGTAAATATTTCATTAACCTGATCTATAGTTCAATATAAATTGTAACAGGATCATTTAAAGGCCTGCATTTTGTATTATCAAAATCAATCCTGTTTAAAATGTGGTCTTGTTGGTGATGTGTCTCAGGGGAACAATACCTAGAACACACTACAATAGTTCAGTTACGAACAGAGTAAAAGTACAAAGTAAAAGTATTCAACTTGGTTTGGCTATGTTCACCACTTTAGGGAGGTATCCAAGCAACCAAGTAAATTGAGATTAAAACTAACCAGCGAGCAATTAAATAAAAAGCTAGTAGTTATGAACTCTGTAAATAGTTATTTATAAATTCAGTTTACCTGGTTATTGAGTTATTTATTGAGTTATTTCTTAGGAACTTCCCAAAACTGGTGCACACTGCCAAGTTATTTTACTCCGTTGGTTTTACATTTCTGGATGTGAATTAACATTTGTGTCTTTATGTGTCTCGAATGACTAAATGTGAATGCCAATTAGAAAAGTAGATTTTTTTAAAATGCAGCTCATTGTCATGACAAGCAAATTAATTACTTTTACTGAGACTGTTGTTGATGTTTAAGGGTGGTGCTTCTTTAAATGATATACAAAAAAAAAAAAAAAAGTATTTCAGCATTTTGATTGACATATCGTTAGATTTTTGTTTACCTTTGTGTTGTACCACAATGTCTATTTGGAGAAAACTTGATTAAAATTAAAAAAAGACAAAAGTTAATAAGTCCTAAATGTCCTAACAATACACATTGTTCAACAAAGTTCAGTCCAAATTCTGCCAGTGGTGTCTGAGATATTGTGTGGGTGAATGAGACTCACCTCCTTGGTTACATGTGCCTAATTGTATATTCTTTATAATACAAATAACTTCAAATTGATTCATAAGCATTTAGGAGACAATTAGTGGTCATTTTGTTTTAGGTAAATAATATTTATTTAATGAAAAGATTTGGTCTTCACAAAATGTTAGAATATCATGGTGGAGCTTTTGGTTTATTAGACAAATGTGTGCCCTATAAAAACCGGGGTGTACCTAATGTCAAGACAACATTTTCAAATAAGAATTGACACCAGAACCAATATTAACATTACTTTTATACCAATATATTCCGTCTCTTGTGGAGCACATAACAGTCATGTTAACATAAATTCTTGACACTTGAAACAACAAACCATCTACACAGCAACTGTCCAGTGATTTATTATGCACACATTATAAATGATTATAAATAAAAAATATAGAAAGTACAGAAAATACTTCACTACAAGGACAACCCGAGGTTGCATGACAAGATCTTGAAAACAGAGGACACTGTCAAGGAAAATTGCCATATCCGGGTTAAAGGTGTGTTGACACTGAGCAGGGGTAAACAAAATCACCTTAGAGAGGCGTCATCCAGCCAGTGATCTGGCCTTCAAGGCTTCCTGTAGTTGTCTCAAATGAACACCTTGGTTCCTCTTGTCTACTAGACCTTTGCCATGGAAGTCTCCTATGACCTGGTGGTCTGTCAGTTTCCCTTCCAATCAATCCTGCTAATTTCCAAAACAGCAAAGACTAGCAAGCTCTGTATTTTCTCTTGGTGGATAGGACCTATGATCCAAACTGTGTGAATGAACCTCCAGCTCATTCTTCATATGTTCCTCATCCTCTTCCTCAGAGCTAGAGTCATCATTATAGAAGTGGAGAGTAGCTTGGACAGGGAAACTGCCCAAGACCTTCTTCCCCAAATGCAACAGATATTCCTCAGTCCTGGATTTGGGTACGAGGAGCCTATTGGTCAGATAAACATATTAAGTGTTATTGTATTTTTACCATTCAAAGAGAGTAGCATGTATGAAAATGTTTGGGTACTATACAGAGCCATTAGAGCATGAAACACCTCTCACATCTCTTTTTACAGAATTGTCTAAATGTAATAACATTACAATTTTGCTAACAATATCAACCTGTTGCACATAACTGTAGATACTAAGAAAAAAAATCACTCTGTGTTACAGTGCCAAGGGATTTTTAAAGTAAAATATAAATGTTTTTTTCTCAGGATTATGAACGCTGAAGAAGGCATGTTGATGCCAAAACATTGATATTTTATTTTATAAATCACTAGGAGCCATAACACAGAGTGTACAGCTTTATTTTGTAATAGCTTCAATTCATAATGCGATAGTCAGCACCTTCCCAAACGTTTTGGATGTGCACCAGTTTGTACATTTACTAACTTCACATAACTGGCAACAGTCTACATACCTGACAGGGTGCTGGAATCCATGAGCACCTTTGGATGTCTGTCTGGTTCTTAATGACACGTTCCCTTGATCTGTTTGGTTCTTAATGACAAGTAGCTATGTTCATTTTCAACTTAATAATATACAATACTGAATACAATAATCAGGTATTGTGCAAACTAGCTGCAGAAAGGAATGTCCTTACTTTTTCTAGATGTCCAGTTTCTCTGTGACTGGGAATCCATGGTCTCCAAATCACCTGATAACTGCAAAACCATACATTTATGTTATCATGTTTATTCCAAGTAGGTTATGTTGATAAAGATAACTGACATACCTTCCGAACGGCTCTACAGACTCTCTGTTTTGTGTTATGCATCTCATTGATTGGGTTTTCACAGTGAGTGACTGCGACTGCATATCCTGTCCAAGAGGGAGCATCTTCTGTCCTCGACTGATCACCTACCTGCTAACTCCTAGACTGAGGGGGATATCGTCAGGTGCGCTTTTTATCAAGTCTTTCCCATCTTGGCCGTTCACTTGAATAAACAAAAGTGGATTTGGGTGGGGGGAGTATTTGAGATCGGTTTTAGGATGACTAGTTGCAGGTTCCCTTCTTCTACTGGGAAGTAGGGAGTTTGTTATTTCATTTTAGCTATATTAAGCCAATATTTTGTTTTCTTTTTTTGCATTACGTTAACTAGCTTTATTTTAAAGGCATAGTCTATCATTCTTGGTAACTGAACTGGTTATAATTATTCAGATTTAATAAAATACGATCATTTTATTCTAATTTAAAGAAAACAATGATAGATTATTGCATGTATAACATTTGTTGATATGCGAACATCATCTCACTTTGCGCAAGTTCTTACAGTGGAGTTTGCAAGTCAATTGAAAGTCTTTATTGGCATTGAAGACACATTTACATTGTCAAAGCATTTTAAGGAAACATAACAAAACATATTTAGGAAATACAAAAATTACAAAAAATAACGGACTTTTGAAAACGCAGCTCTCTAGATCTCTCTCAACGAAATCCGTCATTATCCCTGTTCTGTTGCCCTTGTGCGGTGAATTCTTACACTGCAGTCCGTACAGTGTGCGAGGATCCGAGCATGCGTAATTCAATGACGACGATTTTTTTGTCACTGGAGCCAATCCGAGGCAATTTGTCAAAACACGGAAGCCAAGATGGTGAATGAATAAGGATGAACGACTCAAACAAGAAACCACATGCCCTGACCATAACAAAAAAATATATACCAGTGAAACTTCTTGCTCTGTGACCAAAGCGGCCACGCCCCAACCAGGAAATGGCTTTTTCTGCCTTCTGGGGTCAGTGTGAGTGCTGTTTTTTGAAGGGCCATAATTTATTGGCTCCAACAGCTTTCCTAATGTAAAGAAAATGCTAATAACGCTGTGCTACGTCTACCTCTGGGTGCGCTTTCAGAAGTGTTACACTGTAGTTATTCGGAGCACCTTGCACAGACTGTGTGGGGAGAGCAAAACCAGTGCTAGTAGCTTCGCATTCTGTGCCTTGAATCCACCAGGGAAGTCTTACCAGAAAGGACATTCAACCTGCCAGTCAAGTGTCACTACGACGTTTTGTCCACCTCTCCCTGAGGAGGACGTTTTTCTCAAGTTGGGCGACAAGGCTGTTTACATAACCGAACCTCAGGTGACATGTTTGTTATAGGTAGCTAGTTGGCTACAGTAGTAGGTTAGTAAACGTACTGGGCCTTCAAAATCATAAGCTACTGTCTGAGTTAGCAATGAGTCCAGTTTTCCAGTTTACTAACTCATGGTACTCTGTAATGTCTCCATGTATGTAATGTTCGAGTCATAGCACGACCATTACCCGGTAATTAAGCTGGCTAAACCATCGATTTTCTGTGGTTGTTGTGGTGTTAAATATTGACACGCGTCACCGAGCTGAAGAGCTTGTTATGTTATTTAGCTAAACAGTTGAATAGATTTCATACTTACTAATTTCTAATCATACTAATTTACTAATGTATTTCTTCGTATCCATACTATCACTGTCCATACTGTAGATTAGTCTGTTGTTTTTACTATTATTCCTAGGCATGCGATGACCTCAGCAAGTGGACTCATTTGTGGGGGTCCTCTCTGAGTTGTGGCCCGCGGCTAGAGAACATTTCTTTCATCATAGAGGCTACATCTGGACAAAGAGTGGGGATCCAGGCTCCTCATCATACCACAAATAATAAAAAAGTATGAAACACAAGTATATTTACCAAGAAGCAAGGACACTGGCAGATTTAATAGACTCCCAGCATTAAACATATCTAATCAGAACTATGGGACAAATTATCTCAGTTTAGTGAATAAGAATACTCATAATTCATGAGTATTAGTAGTATTAATGACTAATGATGACTAAGAAAATAAAACATTAATACACCGGTTTCCTACTGCAGTGAGTACAGCCCCATTTTGTGGCACTGATAAATTGCCAACCCTAGCCACCAACTTTTTTTGAAGGTTTGTGTGCCTGATGGGATGCATTCATGTACTGCTGTGCCTAATGTAGTTTGGACAGGGTTCTGAAAAGGTTTGGACAGGGTTGTGGATTTTAGAATGTTTTTTCTCTCGAGTGCACAGACTGAGGTTTGGAACCCGAGATGTTTCACTTTGTCTCTCCTTCCGAGTGTTTACCTCCTCACCATTGTTCCTAACGTCTGAGTGGTACTGCACTAGGCAGACAAACCCCACTCTGTGTTCAATGAGGCAGTGCTCTTTAAGAAGGCTCCAAGAAAGAGAAAGCCTCTGACCTCTTGGAAGTTAGATTTTGAAAAGGATGTTTTGAAAACCACACAAAGGGTCAATTATCACTATACATGCCATGTTATGATCTTTGAGCCAAACGGTTTTAACTGGACAGGAAGTAGGGATCCTACATTTTCCTTCAGCTATCCTTACAAAAATATATATATTATCAGGAGGAAACTGCTTATTTTGCTGCATTTATTATAAATTGTTGAACTAGTCCGGTTTGCAAATGAAGCTAAGAAGTCTAGAATGTTACTAATTTCTTTCACCTTGCCACTAACGGTTTATTTCTGCTGCATACTGTGTTGTCTAGGTGCTAAGGTGGTCAGACTACTGTCTCCCTCTGGCCTGTAGCCCTGAGCAGCCATTCAGGGTCTTGGCTCAGACTAGCGTTGACAACTTCAGTCGCCTTGGAGTGGCCTTTATGGAAGATCGATTGCAACTGGACAACGGACTGGTCCCTTCAAAGATAGTCTGTGAGTATGCAGTCTCAGGTTTTTCAAGCATTCTAACGTCAGCAACCCACCCCTAATTATCAGCCTCGTTGATTTTTTGTTGGGTGGTGTTTCCGCCTGCTGTCAGAACAATAAGTACCTGGGTGGCCCCCTTGATGCAGGGCACGATAATGTTTTTTGGATAATAATGTCCTGACCACCACTGATGTAGAGAATGACCGAGGCAGTTTCTATATGGATGGGAACATGTGATGTTTATTGTGGTGTATAGGAAAGATTGGTAAAATATCTGCCTAAACAAATATTCTAAAGCTACCATAAAACCAATATACAAAATAATCGGGTTAAAAAACATTTGCGTTCCTCTTTGAAACCCCTAGTATAATCTGTTAAGGAGTCTGTCATGAAGTATGTATGCACAGTTTCATACTCAACTTGATTGTACAGCTTTTTTGAAAATCTTCTAAATCTTAATAACATTTTATGACCAATGCATTCCCCAGAACCTTAATAATGTGTTCATTCTAGACTTTATACTGAAATCATCCAAATATTTTTCCCAAATCTAATGTCACTTAAAAAAAATAAAAAAATACCTTCTTTCAACAGAGAAAGAGCCATATTATGCAATTAAAAGAATGCCCTTTGTGCCCATTTCCCCAGCTGTCCTGCTCCGAGAATCTGCACTCAAAGAACTTTTAGAGAAGGGGAAGTCTGAGACGCACATCACGTCCCTCTCTCTTAAAAAGCAGACCGAGGTCATCCTTTCTGAACCGTCTCCTACCTGGGAGGTGCTTTCAGAGAGAGGGGACACCAATCCAACAGGACACAGGAAAGGCAGTCTGCTCTTACCGCCGGAGGTCCGGAGGCTTTTAGTGGCGAGACGAGGCTCAGAGCCCCTACAAGGAACTGACCCTGGGGTGGACAGTGGGGACAGCTCCCTGGGCCACCAGCACATGGAGGGCCATGGGCACCACCTCCACCTGTCCAGCTGCCACGAGTGCCTGGAGCTGGAGAACAGCACCATTCTCTCGGTCAAGCATGCCTCGGTCGACAATATCCCCGACCTTCCCGATGACTTCGCCACGTGCACTGACAGCGGTGACGAGACTCTGGACGAGTTTGAGGAAGACGTAGCGGAGAGCTACGTTGGTCAGAGCCGACGGGTTAATGTCAGTGGCAAGCCCCCCAATGTGCTGGTATACGCGGGCGGTTGCCAGGAGAGGTTCCAGCGGGTACAGTCGCTGGTTGGCGAGTGCATTGACATGTACAGCTACACCGTGTACCCCCTGAGACCCCAGCAGGCCCTCAGTGAACCCTGGCTGGAGAGCGCCGCCCTGCTAATCCTGGCCTCGGATGACCCCCTCACCCCTCAGCTCCAGGCCCGCTTCCTGGCATACTTGGGGCAAGGTGGCAAGGTCATGGGGCTGTCCTCCACTCTCTGCCCCACTGGGCTGGCCCTGGTGCCCAGGGAGAGCCGGAGGAGACAGATCTGCAGGCTGAGCTTTACCAGGGCGGATTCCACGGAGTTGGACCTGAGTGTGCTGGCCAGTGGGAATGTGTTTGTCAGGGAGCCTCAGAGTGGCGTTGGGGGCGTACCTGGAGAGGTGGAGTCGTGGGGGGTGTTGAAGGGCAGCCAGGCAGATGATGGGGGCGAGGACATGGTCGTCGTTAGGGTGACGACGGGTGAAGGGAATGGAGGGGAGGCGGTGCTGTGTCAGGTAAGTGATGAACACCGCTGTCTGTGTAACTGTCTCTTTATTAGTCATACAGTTCCAGTCTTATGGATGCTACATTTGCATGCAAAATCATAACTTCGATTTCTCACCAAATGGGCAAACTACAAACCAAACCTTTGTTTGGTGTGTTTATAATAATAAAGGACTGCATTGGTAAAGCGCTTTTCGTTATACAAGAATATGAAAAATTTAACCTAATAAAGTAGTTATCATAATTTGATTAAAGGGCACAGTAGGCAAGCTTACAATGTATGTTAAGGCCTCCGTGAAGCCACAACCGTTTGAACAGCCCTCAGACTGCCAGGAAAGGAATTTTAATGCGTTGTCCGTGGGAGGATAAAGAAAGAAAGAAAAAAAGCACAGTATGCTTCTGTTTAAGGCTGGGTTCATTGACCAGTGTGGCATTGCTTGACCAAAAATAGTATCGTACCGTTTTTGTCTTTAGGAATTTCTGGTGTGTTTTTTGCTCTGACAAGGATGATGAGACATCAAAAAAGTACTAATTGCACCGAATTGTAACAACCAGGTGTGAGAAAGAAACATTTGATATTTCATCATCCTTGATGAGATATCATCCAATTCATCACAAAATAGTGTTGTGTAATTATGTACGGGTCATGTACATGAGACACTTCAGTTATTTTCCAATTAATTGGCCCAAATATATACATCTCTATATATATTTTCTTGCTATGAGGTATTGTGTGTAGATTAATGACTACATTTTTGTATTTTACCAATTCTAAATGGAGACACACAACAAAATGTCGAAGGGGTCTGAATACATTCAGTGGGCACTGGATACAGTGGGTGAAATAAGTATTGAACATGTCACCATTTTTCTCAGTAAATATATTTCCAAAGGTGCTATTTATGTAAAATGTTCACCAGATGTTGGTAACAACCCTGGTAATCCATACATACAAAGAAACCAAAACGAATAAACTCAGAAATTAAGTTCTGTGTTACACAGACATAAAGCCAAAGCAATTCTTGTTCAGTGCTCCACCAATTTGCTTCATCAGAGTTTCTAGCTTCATTTTGATTATAGTATTTTACTACACTAGGCTTTTACGCTGACCTTTGCCCTCTCACCCCTGACCTCAGGTGCACCTGGAGACAGCCCCTGACTCTGAGGACGTGGCATCTCTACAGGGTTTTGATGAGCTAAAGGTGAGCAACATGCGACGCTATGAGGTCCTGACAGAGATCCTTACGTCCCTGGGCATGAGGTGTGAGCTGAGCCAAGCCCCGCCTTCCAGTCCCATCTACATTCTGTCCACCTCAGAGGTACGTTACAACGCTCTCCTCTGCTACCTTGTTGTTAAAGCTGAGGCCTAAGGGCGACTGTTTTTAGAAGGTTTAGATATGCTGGGGAATCTTTACACCTGTTCTATTCACCGCATTCTTATCTACATCATTCAGTGTATTATATGCAGTACTTTTTGGGAAAGGTATTCTGACCCTTTCACACTCCACATGTTGTTGTGTTGCTTTGTAATTCATTATGTTATTTTTGGGGCTGTCCGTTTTTACGCAATTCCTGCAAATGACAATGCTAAATTACTGTTTTTTTATCGTCCCAGTTTATTGAAACTGAGAAAGTGAAAGTATTCAAACCATTTGCCATGACACCCCAAATTGAGCTCAGGGGATTTTATGTGTCCTTTAATTATCTTTCAGATGTCTCTAGAATTTAAATGTGTTGCAAATTCAGTTTATGATGATCTGCAAGGAGGAATGGCAAAACCAATGTGTGCAAAGCTAGTAGAGGCATACCCAAGAAGACTTGAAGTCACGGTTGGGGGTCGAAGTGCTGAATAAAGGCTCTAACTACTTATGTACATGAGAGAATTCTGTTTATCTCAGGTACTTCTGCACTATGCATAACTTACATTTAAAAAAAATGATTATGATTTGAGGCAAACTGTCTTTGTTAGTGACTGGGAGGGAGCTTAAAGTTTTATCTAAATTAGCCAACGACAATTAAAGTTTTTCTAATTGTGGCTAGCTAATTAGCGTTCAAAGGTTTAGGGTCACTTTGAAATGTCCTTTTCTTCAAGGAAAACATACATTTAGCCTGTACAAATCGTTACCAGCACCAAAGCACCCCCAGAACATCTCATTGCCTTTACCATGCTTGACAGATGACATCAAGCACTCCTCCATTGGATCTGCATCTGTTGAATGTTCTCCTTTGTGATCTAAGCTCCTCAAACCTCTTCTTAGCATCTTTCCACCATCCCAGAGTTACCTCTTCACTGTTAACATTTCGACTGGGGATACTTTTTCTCTGTGATTCAATTTATTTTAAATACATTTTTAAAGCTAAGCTTGACTATTAGGGATGGGGGAGACATGCCTGACTATTAGGGATGGGGGAGACATGCCTGACTATTAGGGATGGGGGAGACATGCCTGACTATTAGGGATGGGGGAGACATGCCTGACTATTAGGGATGGGGGAGACATGGCTGACTATTAGGG
>JACXGK010007681.1:5825-24752 GCA_016801125.1 Novumbra hubbsi
CTTTTAGTCGCCATCGTGTGTGTTGTGTCCTGTTTTCCCCATGTCCTGTGAACGCATCCCTCCCTGATTCCTTACAGGTGCTGCTCGTTGCCACAGTACTTAAGCCCTTGTGTTTCTCGTCTCCGTGTCCGTGATTGTTACCTGTGCTATGTGTGCAGCTACACGCTGTGTCTAATGTAAGTACCTAGAGTACTTTGGAGTCTTTATCTGAAGCGTTATATACGCAAGTTGGTTCTGTAGTGAAACGGAATAAACCGACTGCCTGAACCTGCCTCCCTGCGCCTTGGTCTGTTTACTTCCACAAGCATCACAGCTTCATAGATTTTATAAACATGCTTGGAGATCAAATGCATTTCTCACGTTTCATAAATGATATTTGCTTCATCATTTTCTACAGTATATAAAGTATTAAAATCATTTATAAATGTCTAAACCCTTATGTACACAAATACACAAAAAAAAACTTAGAATCTTTATTTTTCCTCATAGCAATTGTTTGATCAAATCCAAACTTTTGAAAAAATGCTATTACAGAAGTAAGTTAATTTGAGGGTCTTTCATCTGAAACATACTACACCTAATGCAATTATCTAACGGAAACAAGTATTGAACCAAGCAATATAGAAAAACAGCAACACAGAATTGCTTTGTAAGATAGGGAATATTGTATTTACCTGACGTGGAATGGTCGTCCTCAAACATATGCTTGTCTATCAGTGAGTAGAGTAGCTACTTTTACTGTTCCATTTCATATAGTACCTGTTTTGCATCCCAGCGAGTCGTATCTAATCAACACTTTTAGCCCGGTCAGGCAAACTCACATATTCTGCATACATGTTATTCCTTACATTATGTTCTAATATACGTTTTTGTGGTTCAGGGTTTGTTATTAAGTGTTAAGATATATTGAGAAATGGGATGAGATGAATATGTTGGCTCTGTATAATATTATTTTAACAATAGCTACTGTATTAATGAATCTGCATTTTAAGATGTTTAGAATATTTCGATGTTTAGATGTAGACTCTTTGAAACAGGGCAACATATAGATTTAGGGTGTATCACTACTGCTGTCCATACAATCACATAACATCTATACTCCTATATATTTTATGTTTCCATGTTATTTGTTTCAGCTCCCATGTTTTATTGATTCCTTTTCCACTAGGGGGAACTCTTGCATTTAACTTTTGAGTGCTTTATATCTCAGAGATCACTTAACATGATTTGCATCCAAGTCAAATGGGTTTTTACAGGCATGACATGCTGTTAATATATCTCGTATTTGTTTTATGAGAGAAGTAAAAGAAGATGAAACACAAAAATTATGGGTGTTTCAACTGTGCTGAGTCATTGAATGGCAAGGCAATTCCAAGGGATCAAGGTTAAAGTTCAGTACATCACCTTTATTAATAGTAAATTGACATGCTCTTTATTTAATATAAACTATAATAATATTGTGACAGTAATGGGCTTGCCAGAAGCATAACATGTGCCACTCAAACTGACGAGAAGCAATACTTTATTTTTCCCTGCTATTACATCACATACTGTACATGTGGATTTGCTTTACACATGAATCGCTATGTGCTCCATCTTTTCCAGGCAAGCTGGTGAAAACGAGAATAATACTGTAGTTGCATAGCAACACCATCCATGTTTGACTGGTTATCTGTGTGAAACTACAAGGATGAACATTATGTTAGAGCCTAATGAGTAGGAGACTTTTCCTGTTAGCATGGAAACTGGGCCAGAACCGGTGGATCTGCCTCCGTACTGTCTCACTTCCTGTTTCTCAGCCCATTTCTCATCCGACCAGCCAGATAAAGAAACAAACAGCGGAAAAATCTTCATTTAATATTAAAATGACAAAGGCCCCGCAGGGTGAAAATGTCGTTAGGGTGTAATTATTCGGTCCGCAGGGTCCAGGTCTGAGTGTAGCTAGGGGGGTGGCATTGTATATATGTGGCAGTACTGTCAATTTCTTATTATATATACACACTGTTCAGATGGGGTCAGAAATACAGTACATTACTACTCACCTAAAGCCACCACTCCTACACAAACTCATTGTTACACAATAGAACTCCTACTGTTGCCAGCTCATCTACTGTTGCTCACGTATATATTTCCTGTAGCATTCTGGATTAAAACGCACAGCGCATGTCCTAAGGCATGTCCTAGGGCCAGTAGCCAGAACCTCCTAACTAGACCACTTTCACAAATCTTAATTCATAAAACAATATAACTGTGCTCCCTGGTAAAGGACATCATCCAGGTAAGCATTGTATTGCAGAAGAACATACTATGGTTCCAAGGGAACTCTACATCCCAGTAAATGCTGCTGATTGGTTCGGATGGAACTGCGGTGACATGTGGCATAATGGAAAGGCGGGGCTTCAGAATCAGCATTATAACCAAGTAGGTTGACACATACAAGGAGTCTGCTTTGGTGCTATGGTGCTTGACAGAAAACACGGTTCAATGATAACTTATTAGACTTGAAAAGTAAAGTAGACTCAAAAATAAATGTTGCCATGACGACACATTAAGCTGTTAATTCTGGGGGTTTTCAGAAAGAGCAAGAAGACGAATGGAGGGTTTTAGTTCATCAGGTTCTATTGTAGGATTCTCCCGACACCTGATCTAATCAGTGCCACTCTCCACCCACTAGGGGAACAAGGCTCTCAAATCAGGTCATACTCAGATTTTCTACACCCTCACTCTGAAACTGGAGCTTTAACCAGGTTTATCATATGATTAATACTGCTACGTATAGGCTTGAATGAGAGACTACACTGTTTTTACACAGGTGCAAAGGCACGAGAAACTTCAATTCAGGCTAATGGATGCCGTGCTGTTACAGTTCATACTTAGTTCTGTCATGAATCAGGATGAAAATGAAGCTGGTCTTAAAAGGGAAATGAAGAGTGATGGTCTCGTCTGAATTGTTCATCTTTCCGCAATAACCACACTTGACTGATAACAGCATCTTAAATACCCATCATGCACTTCCTGGATACTTATTGAGTCAAGTTGTTAACTTGATGATTGGTAATGATTGTAAAATGTTGAGTGCATATAGTAACCCCCAACCCCACTTCTCACTAGCAGCTCCACAAGGGAGGATGGAAATGATGTACAGGGTTATATACAGGGTTATGTAGTGTTTTATATACAGTGTATGTACAGGGTTATGTAGTGTTTTATAAACAGTTTTATGTACAGTGTTATATACAGGGCTATGTACAGCATTGTGTACAGGGTTATGTAGTGTTTTATGAACAGTGTATGTACAGTGTTATATACAGGGTTATGTACAGCATTATGTACAGGGTTATAGACAGGGTTATGTACAGCATTATGTACAGGGTTATATACAGGGTCATGTAGTGTTTTATCTACAGTGTTATATACAGGGCTATGTACAGCATAATGCATAGGGTTATATACAATGTTATATACAGGATTATATACAGTGCTATATACAGGGTTATGTGCAGTTTTATATACATGGCTATGTACAGCATAATGTACAGGGTTATATACAGTGTTATATACAGGGTTATGTACTGTGGTATATACAGGGCTATGTACAGCGTAATGTACAGGGTTATATAGAGTGTTATATACAGCGTTATGTACAGTTTTATATACAGGGTTATGTAGAGGGTTATGTACAGCTTCATGTACAGCGTTATTTACAAGGTTATGTACAGGGCTATGTAGAGGGTTATGTACAGCGTTATTTAGAAGGTTATGTACAGGGCTATGTAGAGGGTTATGTACAGCGTTATTTAGAAGGTTATGTACAGGGCTATGTAGAGGGTTATGTACAGCGTTATTTAGAAGGTTATGTACAGGGCTATGTAGAGGGTTATGTACAGGGCTATGTACAACCGAATTTCTGATAAGGAACCTGATGTGTTGTTGTTTTATAGGCGTCCGCTGAGCTCCAGTATGTCTTCACTGGTTCTGCACATTGATGCATAACAGACCTGCTTTTGGCCTTGTCCTCCGATCTCAATGAGTCTCTCCCCTTCCCTGTCCTGGTTTCATTCTGTCTAATTATTCTAAAAGTTCAAACTAGGACAGTTTGGGTGACCTTCAGCAACTAGTTTGGGGAGGCAGGGGAGATGTGTCGAAGGGAGGGTGAGAGGGAGAATGAGCAAGAAAAACACCAGAAATAGGATCATCATCCCAGAGAGATGACTCCAAAAAGCAGTTGGAAGAATATAAATAACTTTTTAGTAGGTCGTATCGACCAGAGTCATGGTTGAATTCCGGCTCCAGTTTGCTGCTGGCTGCAAATTGGAGTTTCTTTGTTAGTTGGTTATGTATGGGGACTGTGGCCATGACAGGTCACTTTAGGAAACAGAATCTATACCCACAGTGATTGACCGCAGTAAAATGTATTGGTAGGAATAATAAACTTAACTGAGATTAATATGAGATTGAGTTTTGTCACTTCTAGTTTTAATAACGAATAAATTCTGATTATGCTGACACGATTGTAAAATGTTCTGCTCATATGTATTGTTCTGGATAGTTCATTGTCATCTAAACAGATTAGGGGACATGAAGACCTCTCACATTGTGAGGAATGTGCGTCTCACATTCCTTTAGGATCTATGTAATGAAATTAAATGTATTTCTGTCAACTTGAATACAATAATAATAATAATAGCATATTATTATCAGTAATATAGCAGTAATTTTGATCATGCCACTAAGCCATTACGTGAAAGCCCCTTAGACGATAAAGCTTATATTTCTGAGGTAAACACACTTTCCAGTTAATGGCTGAAAGAAAAGGTCAACAGGTAGGACTGATGCTGAGAGTTGTGATAGAGGGCCACATTCTTCCTGACATAGATTACATGTACAGTGCATTCGGAAAGTATTCACAGTGCTTCACTTTTCCCAATGTTTTCATGTTACATCCGCATTCCAAAATGGATTAAATTCATTTTTTCCATAACAATTCTACACACAATACCCCATAATGACAAACTGAAAAACCTTTGTTTCATATTTTTAATAGAAAAGCTAGGAAAGTAACCACAGCCTTTGCTCAATATTCTGTTGAAGCACCTTTGGCAAGTATTTTTTAGTATGATTGGCATACCTATTTTTGGGCAGTTTCTCCCATTCTTTTATGCAGGACCTCTCAAGCTCCATCAGGTTGGATGTGGAGCGTTGGTGCACAGCCGTTTTCAGACCTCTCCAGAGATGTTCAATCGGGTTAAAGTCTGGGCTCTGTCTGGGCCACTCAAGAACTTTGTTATCTTGGCTGTGTGCTTAGGGTTGTTGTCCAGTTGGAAGGACAACGACCCCATTGATCGCTAGGGTTGATTCGGCTGATATTGCTGGCTAGGCGGGTGTCCCCTTCTTCCGTCACCACTCCATGTGCATCTCTCCCGAAGCCCTATGCCTGGGTGGAAGAGATGAACCCGGAAACGCAACGTTGGTGTACGCTTGGCTGCACACAAAACATCCCCACAGCATGAAGCTGCCACCACCACGCATCATGGTATGGATGGTATTGGCCAGGTGATGAGTGGTGCCTTGTTTCCTCCAGACATGATGCTGTCACCACCATGCTTCACTGTAGGAATGGTATTGGCCAGGTGATGGGTGGTGCCTGGTTTCCTCCAGACATGATGCTGCCACCACCATGATCACTGTAGGGATGGTATTGGCCAGGTGATGAGCGGTGCCTGGTTTCCTCCAGACATGATGCTTGGCATTCAGCCCAAAGGGTTCAATCTTTGTTTCATCAGACCAGAGAATTTTGTTTCTCATGGTCAGAGTCCATCAGGTGCCTTTTGGCAAACTCCAGGTGGGCTGTCATGTGCCTTTTACTGAGGAGTGGCTTCCCTCTGGCCACTATACAGGCCTGATTGGTGGAGTGCTGCAGAGATGGTTGTCCTTCCGGAAAGTTCTCCTCTCTTCACAGAGCAACACTGGCTCTTTGTCAGAGTGACCATCGGGTTCTTGGTCACCTACCTGACTAAGACCCTTCTACCCCGCTCGCTCAGTTTGGCCGGGTGGTCTACTTAAGGAAGAGTCCTGTTGGTTTCAAACATCTTCCATTTACAGATGATGGAGGTCACTGTGCTCATTGGGACCTTCAATGCTGCAGAAACGTTTTGTACCCTTTCCCAGATCTGTGCCTCGATACAATCCTGTCTCGGAGGTCTACAGACAATTCTTTGAACTTCATAGCTTGGTTTGTGCTCTGACGCGCACGGTCAACTGTGGGATATTATATTGACAGGTGTGTGCCTTTCCAAATCATGTCCAATCAACTGAATTTACCACAGGTGTACTCCAATCAAGTAGTAGCAATGATCAGTGGAAACAGGAAGCACCTGAGCTAGTTTTTTTGTGTCATGGCAAAGGCTGTGAATACTTATGTACATGTGATCTTTTAATTTTCCATTATTAATAGATTACCAAAAATGACATGTTTCATATCATTATGGGGTATTGTGTGTAGAATTTTCAGGGGGAAAAAATTATTTACTCAATTTTGGAATACTGTTGTAACATAACAACACGTTGAACAAGTGAAGCGCTTTAAATACTTTCCTGATGCACTGTACATCCAGCCAAAGCCTTTAACACCACAGGTTATCGAAGGGTCCAAGAAATGGGTTAGGGTTGTTGTCAGGCATACCCTGCTTGACGACAGTAATATGAAACACGCGCACTAAGTGACACACCCGTGATGAGATGTGAGCATGTGTGAAACAAATGTCCATGTAACAAGCTAATCGGAGTGCCGTGATCCCACTCAATCCCTCCTTCCCGTTATGCCCCTCCGCTCATAGTGAACGGACAGACAGGGTTTAGCGCAAACTGCTGCAATCTGCAGAAAGCACCCCTGTGTAAGCATTGTGCCAGCCAGAGCCTGGATGCCAGTAGCACCCTGATATCCTGCACTCAGCTCTTTCCCTTTGTCATTGTGGATTGTGGATGGGCCCTCCGTTAAATAGGGGGGACCAGGTAGGGACAGAACACATGGGCAGGGACGGAATGGAGTGACTATGAGGGGGGGGGCACTTCACATTTCAATGTACACAGCCAGAGGAAGACCTGGCTCCCAAAGAGACCACAGGCTATGTGAGAACTGCCCAAAGAAATAAGTGGAAACAGAGCTGCACTTTTGCTAAGTGTTTGATAACATTAGAGACAGGTTTCCAAAAACATTTATTGGCCCCATTGAATAGCAAGGTTTATGACTCGTTGCCATGAGAAAAGGGCCATCAGTGAAGAACAACAAATTTCACAAACATTCCTGTACTTATTTACACATTAACACAACACTGCACATGCAATACCTACATTATATGAAAAGGGCTTTTTTATTGTTGTTTTTTATTAATACAAATTTCTTTAACCATTAGTACTGTTATAGCGTTCATAACATAACACTCCTGACCACGTTCTTAATAGGATTCAGGTCTAAAGAATGTGAGGCCCAGTTAATGGCATCAATGCCTTCATCACCCTGGAACTGCCTAGAAACTCTGGCCACATGAGGCAGAGCATTGTCCTGCACCAGTAGGAACCCAAGGCCCACAGCACCAATGTAAGGTCTAATGTTGGGTATTTACCCAGTACCAAAATTTGTCAGGGTACTGTTGGCTAGCACGTGGAGGGCTGTGTGACCCTCCAAGAACATGCCGCCCCAGACCCCCACAAACCCATCGCTAAATCGGCCATGCTGGATGATGTTGCAGGGAGTATGAAGTTCATCACGGTGTCTCCAGACTCTTTCACATCTGTCACATGTGCTCAGTGTGAACCTGCTCTCCTCTGTGAAGAGAATGGAGCTCCCACGGCAGACCTGGCGATCGTGGTGTTCTCTGGTGAATGCCAATCAAGCTGCACAGTGCTGGGCGAGACCTCATGCCACCCTTCTGGAATATGTTTCTGTGTGGTCAGAAACATACACACCAGTAGCCCACTGAGGGTCATGTTCTTCTGGCAGTGATCTTCCACTCACAAAGGAGCAGAAACCGGTCCTGCGGCTGGGTTGACACCCTTCTACGGCCCTGTCTAGCTCTCCTCGTGTAACAGCCCATCTCCTGGTATCTACTTCATGCTCTTGAGGCTGTACTGGGAGACACAGCAAAACTTCATGTATGTCATGCATGTATGGATGTGTTACCTGAGTAACCTTAAAGGGCTGAAGGTACCGCCTCATGCTACCCGTAGTGACAAGGACACTGGTAAAACGCCAAACTAGAGAAGAATCAGTCAGGAAGGATAAGGAGAGTGCAATTGTCTCTGGACAGCACCTGCAAAACCATTCCCATTTGGGGGTTGTCTTGCTGTTGCCTCTCCAGTGCACTGTTCTGTTGTCACTTTTATTTGCAACAAAGCAGGTGACATTGATTCAAAATCGCATATATTTCCTAACTGGATATTTTGATATCCCTGACGTTTAATTGACTTGGTGTTATACTGTGATGATTGTGTTCACTTATTTTTTTTGAGCTGCGCACGTACATGAAAAACAAAACAAGAAACATCGTTTTTAGAGCACACTTGTAATGCCTCCAACTGAAGCCAGCTGTGATTTCCTAGCCTATTTGTAAAACAAATTGACATATCTTATAATTTTCACTTTGTGAGCAAGGTCTGCTTCTATGTCTACAGTTACTCTAAGAATAAAATAAAAGTGATAAAATAAAAGTGATTGCTTGCCTTTGAAATACAGTTGTTTTCATTTCTCTACATTTGACACATTCTTTGACTGTTTTCTTGTGCAGAATAATAAAATTGTAACAGAAAATTACAATCTAGGTTAGTAAATCAATTGCTATTTTGCTTTTTTAACGTAAATCGATTAACCAGGAAGATCACATCGATAGTGAATTCAACATTTCAGGGTAAACCAACATGTGATTCACATAATGACTTAGATTTAATGTATAGATTTAGTTTACATAATAGGTCAACCTCACTAACAATATACTGTGGGGTACTACAATCCGACGCCCTTAAAATGTAACGTTCCTTAGCTCACATTTAGCACACATAGGCCCCAAAAAGAAACCCAATATTTCGACTAATAAACGGAATTTGTAGAGTTTAAATAAGTCTGGTATTATCAACCAGCGATGGCACAAAGAACAGGGTATCCACAGTAGTTATTTTGTGGAGGTTTTGATTGAGTGTGTACGCTGTATTTCAATGTGATTGAGCTCAGCCCCCCACCGTCCCTTATCATTCATTCATTCTTCCTTCCTTTCTCCGTGTTGAGCGAACTGTGGGGAACGAGCGTCGGAGGTTAGCTAGGAAGACTGGGAACCTGCGGGCACCAGAGATGATAACTTCTATAAACATGTTGTTATCCTTTGCGAGTACCTCCATTGTTGTACCGTTATTATTTTAAATGTAGAGGAGTGCTTGTTATGTTTTGCAGAACGTCGTGCTGCACAAGCAGCGTGAACAGATCTGATTCAAGGATGCGGATTTAACAAAATGCGCTGCAAGTGGGATTTTAAACATTAACATTGAATTAAGTCACCTATGCCTGTTACCAGAGACTCTATTTATGTTAGTCTCATATCATATTTTTGACGCGGTAAAAATATCGAGAGCCTTCCACTAACGAAGATAAACCACGAGAGAGGGTAAGAGTGATTTTTTCCCCCCCTTCTCAAACACCTCCACCACCAACCAGCTAACGTTGGCTAGTTAGCAAACGTGGGCTACTCCGAATTTTCAGGTAAAGCCGTTATTGGGATGCCCTTTATTGACATTTTAAAATAGCACATTATTGACGCATATATTGTCAATACAGTAATAAAACAATGCCTCTGAAATTGGCTAACAAGGTGTCTTAGGTTGACTACCTCGCCATGCTGTGTTGCCTTTGTTTGAGTCAGTGTTGGACAGCTAGCTTGATGGCTAGTTGCCTCCCCTCTACTCATCCTCTCGATGCTTGCCAGACATCCCTGGCGCTGTGTCACTGTCTGACGTCCCGCTGGTCATGACACACGCGAAGGTATCTATAGTTCTCAATACGTTGTACATGCATTACCTGGCTCTCACATTAACATACGTTTTTTTTTAGATAACTATATCAAAATGTTGTATACTAAAATAAATAAATATAAACCCCCATTTATGGCATGGGGGTTTTGGTAAGTGACTCGTATGAGTAAACCTGTCTGTTGCGCTGTATCATAAGACCAATGAAACAATGCGAATAGTCTATGGGGGAACGCGGTATCCAGGCACCATGATCTGCAATGTTATTTGCTTATGAACGACGAAAATGTTTTGGGCAGAACGACGAAAATGTTTTGGGCAAAACGACTGGGCTGTTAGTTCGGCAAAGATTATTGATACCCTTCACATTGCTTAAAGGTTTTTTCCTGGTATGAGGCTTTGTGGCCTTAATGAGTAGGACCGTAATCTAGTAGTATGTGTATAAGAATGAAGATGGACCCCTTGTTTTATGATTTATTGAAAAATAAGCATGTGTTTTGTCAGCTAAGGCCTAGTATAAAACCCTATTGCAAAAGTGTTATATATCTTTGAATATCATACAATTGGGCTCCCTGAGCCGTGATAGATATTCTTCCATGTATTATATATACCCTTTTCTAGGCAGGTTGACTGAAAACACATTTTCATGGGGCAAGGGCAGAAATACAGATTTGCCTTGTTGACTCTGAGATTTGAGCTAGCACCCTTTTGGTTTGTTATAACTGCTAGAATAGTTACCAAACTTACTGTGTTTTAGAGTACCATGTTGTGAGATCTCAATGTTATGTAACCCAGCAATTGGATTTAGTAAATTAGATTGCAACAATTTGAGGCCAAATTGTCAAGGTTGATTATCTTTGAATGTTTTAAAATCTGGTACCTTTCCACCATTTACATGCCTACAATATATGCTGTGGTTTTCAGCAGGTTTGACTACTTCAGATCTCTGGATAGACTGTTGGACAGATGAGACGTGTCCATTAGTTGTTGCCTTTGCTATGCGGACAAGAGATGGATGCTGGGTGGGACAGTTGAGGTTATGAAGGCTGGTAGAAGTGCGTGTGGGCCCCCATAGTGCTGATGCCCTAAATCACTCCCATTCCAGACCCCTGCCTCTCAGGCACATTGTGCTGCGGTGAAGCATGGTAGTTAAGCTAAGCCATGCCGTTGTAACTAGTGGTGTTCTGGTTCAGATAGGCGTTGTCTAGGCAACATTCTTTTGTGTAAGTAAAGGCTAGCTTGCCGTTGAGAGGTCAAATGGTCTTGATTTTTCTGCCTATTTTTCTGGCCAAGTGTTCTGTATAAAAAATACATATGGTTGTTGAATCATCTCAAGCACCTCTTAGCAGGTATGTGTGTATGACTTTCAAGATGATTCAATGAATGTTGGATATACTTGGACTTGAAACAATACAGAAACAATATGTTGCAGTTTTTGCAAGTGATTCTGTTGGATTTACATGTGTGTTAGGGTGCAATACGTTTCGATGGATTCATATTTATTGCATACATTTTATCCCCCCTCCCATTTGATATTAAATGCCTTTGCTGATTGAGCTCATGAGGTGGGCCTTTGAGATGTGTTTGATGGAGGTGATGCTGCAATTTGATGTGATGTAACACAGATATATAGTGGCTTTTATTCATTTCATGAGAAGTGTTCTCACAATGATTAATTGCTGATAGCATTGTCCTGACACCAATATCATTATTGTTTGAACCATGTTTTAAAACTGTAGGGAGTTTGTTTACATTTACTTAATTGACAAACATTTGAGTTAACACGCCAAGGCTCATTTTATTCTCCCTAAAACTAAATGTTCAGCATTGCATTGCATCACCAATGAAGAAAATGTATGTGGCAGTTAAAACGTCCCGGACAATTTAGAAGTGGCAGAACATTTGGGCTTTTTTTCAGTTTACTTCATGTTGGTTTCACAGACACAGATTAAGCCAAAATGGAGCCAAATTGGACACAACATTTTAGCCAAATTTGACAAAATAAAACATGCTCAATGGAGTTTTCCAAGGTGAAAATTAAATTAAATATTGATGATCATAAAAATGTATTATCATAATCAATCTTAACTTTGCTTAGTATTGGAGATTCCTGTGTATACTTATCCCGGATGCTTTTATTATAAAAAATCCAAGTCATTTAATGAGCTATTTGGGCTTTTTTGAAATTATATAAACAACTAGAGTTCCTATTAAGCCTATTTAGTTATTTTGGATGGAAACAGATGGCATTTTTTCTGATTGCATTCAAACAGCCTTCCTCTCACGGTTAGGCCTACATTATATTATACTCATTTTTTGTTGTTGTTGTGATGCCTAGAATAAAACACCGGGTGTGGTAGGGTTTCCACAACAACTTGTTCACATTGATAATAAAAACACAATTTTCATAATTTGTTTTCACAAATGTTATTGAAAAATCCCACATATACTATATTTCAAAATGAATTCCAACCGGAACAAAGGTTAATTAGAATTAATTGAAACCAGACTAACAAAGCCCAACAACATATTTTTCATTATTTATTTTTTTGATCGTGTCAATAATTAAAAATGTTAACTTGTAAATGAAATGAAATTTAAAAAAAAATGTCTTACTTGCAAATGAAATAGAATTTAAATTAACACCAAATCTGGTGATGGGCTTATTTAGAACACCCGTAAATCTTGGCACCCATTTAGAATTCTCCTACATTTTTTACAAAGTCTTTTTGACTGACTGACTCTTGATTATTCTCTAGTTTTGCTAGTGTCTTTCTTATTACTGGTAGCATGATGCTGGACCTGCAGCCCATTCAGGTTGCACAGGTAGTGCAGCTCCTCCAGAATGGCTCTATAAGTGTCGTTGCAAGGTTTGCTGTGTTGAGCACAGTCTCAAGGGCATGGAGGAGATTCTAGGAGACGGTCCTGGAAAGCTGGAAAGGACCAAAGAAGGGCATCAACCCAGCAGCAGGACCGTATCTGCTCCTTTGTGTGGGGAGGAACAAGAGCTGCACTGCCAGAGCCGTACAAAATGACCTTTGACCTAGCGGGATACGGGTTTGCATGACTCCATAAGGTTGGCATGAGGGCCAACGCTCTGTGCTTATAGCCCAGCACTGTGCAGCTCTATTGGCTTTCGCCAGAGAACACCAGAGTTAGCCGAGCCGCCATTGGTGGACCATTGTCTTCACAGATGGTCAGTGATGGTCTTTGTAGTGCTAGCCAAAGGTACCCTGATTGCTGTTAGGTACCACTATGAAATCCTCAGACACATTGTCATGCCTTCCGCTAGTGCAGTGGGCCCTGGGTTCTTACTGGTACAGGACAATGCCGGGCCTTGATGAAAAAGGCATTGATGCCATTGAGACACCTTCTTGTTCCCCAGACCTGAATTCAAATGAGATCCTCTGGGACCTTAAGTATCGGTGCATCCATCACCACACACTGTCCAGGAGCTCACTGATGCCCTGATCCAGGTCTGGGAGGAGATCCCCAGGACCCCATCCGCTGTCTCATCAGGAGCAAGTCCAGATGTTGTCTAGAGTGTATACAGGCGCGTGGGGGCCACACCCAGTAAAACATTTTTACTAGTATTTTCGCTGTGGGTTTTTGAATCCAGCCCTCAATCGGTTGGTTGTTTTGATTTCCATTGACTGCTGTTACATAATTGTTTTGGTTTCGATCTTTAATATATTTCCTTCATTGATACACGATGTGTTCCCTTAATTTTTGCGCAGTGTAAATTGGGAATACATAATTGACACTACACTACAGAACTGCAAAGTTTATATTAATTGTGATGAAAATTATTTTATTTTAATTTATACTTTGCATTGGGGAGGTGCTTTTTTTGCAAATGTACCTTTTTAGGTAATAACACCAAATGTAATATTGACATTTGACATGTTTTCGCAGTACATTTAACTGTTGTATTGTTTGTGGATGTTGTTTGAGTGCTAGCTCATAAAGCCATATTTTCAGTATCATTAAGTAAAGTTATATTTAATAACTGAATAAAAACATTAATCTTATACTTTATCATTTAGTAAGGGTACTTGTATAAAATACCCAGAAAATATAAGAAAAATGATCTGTAGTCTTCGACAACATTAAATCTTAAAGCTTAAAATGGAAAGTAACATGCACTAAAACAAGTTATGTTATATTGGTAGACGTATCACAATAACAAACAATTTCTTTCTCTTTTTTACTTAAATCCAAAGATGAAATCAGTCTTAAAGCATACATGGGCTTAATAGTTTATTTTTCATTATCAAGGCCTGTTTTTGGGGAGAAAACAACTGGAGACAACAACTACATTTCTGCCAAAAGTGTGTGTAGATTTTGGAGAAGTTGTGGAAGAAGAATGGAGAGATGATTCAGATGTGCTGGACATGATTTTGCAATAGTTTGAGGTTGGCTGGGCAAGGCTTGGTTTACTTTTCAGTATTCAAGTACATTAAGAATTTCTGTTCCACTGAAGCTACTCTCCATTGTGCACCATTCACTTGACGGATACTGGTTTGCAGATTAAAAAAAAAAATTATTTATTGAATTTAACTTACCAGCTTTGTGTTAGCACTAGCTTCCAGAAGGACCAGACTTTGGTTGATGTGTATAAGGCTTTCAATACCAAAAAATATAAAAAAAAACACTTAAATGTACTTTCTAAACTGCTTTTAGGTCAAACTGCTTTTGGCTAATATGCTCCCATGTCGTAGAACGTTTTGCAGAGTAACCTGTGGTTAAACGTTTTGTTGCCTTTTAGGCCATTAAAATAACGTAAGTGTTCAGTATTCATAATCATTTTTTTTAAACTTTCATATTTCTATTTGATATTAAATTTAGCTTTAAAAGCGACATTATTCACATACATCTAAATAAAGGTAAAACTTGAATTTTTCTTCTGCCTTTTAATCATTAGTGATGCAACAACTTTAATCAGTACTGATGCAATACAACTGTATTGCTGTTTTGTATTACTATATTACTGCTGTATTGATTCACATGTTTATTGATATTATTATTTAGTATTAGGCATTCTTTGACAGTTTGTGGCAAAATAGATTAGGCCTATATTAATATTTGATACTCCTCTACATGTTCCTCTTTTATTGAGCTTGGTGATAGTGGAAAGTCCATTCCTCCGGGAATGTGCTTGTTTGTCAGCTGTATGTTAGTTTGTCTCACTAAAGAACCAACAATCTGTCCAACTACTCTGGTGTGGAAATGATTGACATTAGGGAAATCAGCTTAATTAAGCCACTCTGGTATCTGGAGTTCTCAGTGATGGTAGTTGGCTTAAAGGTCTGTCAACACAGGGAAGACTAACCCTGACCTTCCTCTTACATCTCATATGACCATATGAGCAGGTCACAAGATTCAAAAGTGTATGGGAGGTCATTGGATTTCCGGGGCTGTTGCTGGGCAATACGGACTCAGCTCCCTCCAAAGATTTTCTATTGGGTTCAGGTCTGAAGACTGGCTAGGCCACTCCAGGACCTTGAGATGCTTCTTACGGAGCAGCCACTCCTTAGTTGCCCTGGCTGTGTGTTTCGGGTCGTTGTCATGCTGGAAGACCCAGCCGCGACCCATCTTCAATGCTCTTACCGAGGGAAGGATTTTGTTGGCCAAGATCTCGCGAAACATGGCCCCATCCATCCTCCCCTCAATGTCCTGTCCCCTTTGTAGAAAAGCATCCCCAAAGAATGATGTTTCCACCTCCATGCTTCACGGTTGGGATGGTGTTCTTAGGTTGTAGTCATCCTTCTTCTTCCTCCAAACACGGCGAGTGGAGTTTAGACCAAAAAGCTCTATTTTTGTCTCATCAGACCACATGACCTTCTCCCATTCCTCCTCTGGATCATCTTGATGGTCATAGGCAAACTTCAGACGGGCCTGGACATGCGCTGGCTTGAGCAGGGGACATTGCGTGCGCTGCAGGATTTTAATCCATGACAGCGTAGTGTGTTATTAATGGTTTTCTTTGAGACTGTGGTCCCTGCTCTCTTCAGGTCATTGACCAGGTCCTGCCGTGTAGTTCTGGGCTGAACCCACCTTCCTCATGATCATTGATGCCCCACGAGGTGAGATCTTGCATGGAGCCCCAGACCGAGGGTGATTGACCGTCATCTTGAACTTCTTCCATTTTTTTATAATTGCGCCAACAGTTGTTGCCTTCTCACCAAGTTCTTGCCTATTGTCCTGTAGCCCATCCCAGCCTTGTGCAGGTCTACAATTTTATCCTTGATGTCCTTACACAGCTTTCTGGTCTTTGCCATTGTGGAGAGGTTGGAGTCTGTTGGATTGAGTGTGTGGACAGGTGTCTTTTCTACAGGTAACGAGTTTAAACAGGTGCAGTTAATACAGGCAATGAGTGGAAAACAGGAGGGCTTCTTCAAGAAAACCTAAGAGGTCTGTGAGAGCCGGAATTCTTACTAGTTGGTAGGTGATCAAATACTTATGTCATGCAATAAAATGCAAATTAATTAAACAAAAATCATACAATGTGATTTTCTGGGTTTTTGTATTAGATTCCGCCTCTTACAGTTGAAGTCTACCTATGATAAAAATTACAGACTTCTATATGCTTTGTAAGTAGGAATACCTGCGAAATCGGCAGTGTATCACATACTTGTTCTCCCCACTGTATATACACAGACGCACAAACCTCCTCATTAGCATCAGCACTAAAACAGTGTGCCGGGAGCTTCATGAAATGGGTTTCCATGGTCGAACATTGGATGGAGTGGCAGAAAGCACAGTGACACTGGACTCTGCAGCAGTGGAAATTTGTTCAGTGGAGTGACGAATCACGCTTCTTTATTTGGTAGTCTAGATTTGGCGAATGCCGGGAGAACGCTTTGGCCTTGTGCCAACTGTAAAGTTATGTGGAGGAGGGATAATGCTATGGGGTTGTTTTTTGGGGGTTGGCCTAGGCCCCTTGGTTCCACTGAAGGGAAATGTTAATGCCTCCCTTTACAATCACATTTTGGAAAGTTCAATGTGGGAACAGTTTGGGGAGGACCCTTTTCGGTTCCAGCTTGACAGTGCCCCAGTGCACAAAGCAAGGTCCATAACGGCTTGGTTGGGTGAGTTTGTTATTGGCATCCCACGTATACTTTATGGTTAACGAAATCTGTTGGTAGCACTTTTTTCTCTTGTTATTGGGTCTCTGCTAATGCCGTTTAGGTTTCTGTGTATGGCCTTATTGGAGTACACTTACTCTCTGTTTTTGGCCCTGACGGAGACGTGGATCAACCCAGAAAATATTGCCTCCCCGGCGCTCTTTCTCCATCCAACTATGTGTTCTTTAAAACCCTGAGAACATTCGCCAAGAACCTTGGAGTGAGACACAACAAGAACCTTGGAGTGAGACACAACAAGAACCTTGGAGTGACACACAACAAGAACCTTGGAGTGACACACAACAAGAACCTTGGAGTGACACACAACAAGAACCTTGGAGTGACACACAACAAGAACCTTGGAGTGACACACAACAAGAACCTTGGAGTGACACACAACAAGAACCTTGGAGTGACACACAACAAGAACCTTGGAGTGACACACAACAAGAACCTGTTATTCGCTGCAAATATCAAGGCAGTGCCTCCTTTTCAAAATACGACCCTACAACAGTAAGCAGCTCAGGTTCAGGATCTTGTCACTTGTCTACCTTTGTCTGGACTATTGTAATACACTTTTGGCTTGGCTCCCCATTTGTGCCATGAAGCCCCTGCAACTGATCCAGATTGCTGCAGCATGTTTTGTGTTTAAACTTGCCAAATTTACCCATGTCATCCCTAGAGGTGTGAATCTTCACCTGCCTCACGATTCGATTTAATTACGATTCAGAGGATAACGATTCGATTTTAAAACAAATCTCGATGGATGCATCTTGCCCTCAAATTATTTTATTCCAACAACAAACATACTTGAAGCTCTCTCTTTCTGTCTTTATATTAATGAACAGTTTTCCAACAAAATAATGTCCAATTTCATGTCTCATGTCTGTTTAAATTTTATGTCAATTTCAGCGGGCTCGAGCCTGTGTGAGTGTGGAGGACTCCATGTTGGTAAGCCTGCCATGTGGGGGTGTGAACGGGGGGCCGCTTGAGTGTTTGATGGATGCCATCTTACAGCGTGACAATGGGCCTCTGCTGGTCTATTGAGCTGAGCATTCAGGGCCGGATCAGATGTGATGCGTGCGCCTCGTCTCATCTCTGCAAACAGGAAAGGATAGCCGCTCTCTGCTGACTCCTCTGTGGTGGGACCGCCTTTGTGCTTGGCTTTTTGGACGATCTCACCTCGATCCAAGCCCCGCCCCATCTGAGCCTGACAGACAGGTGGACAGTGAGCCAGAGTGGGAATACCCCCCTGGGAGAGGAGAGGGTATCAACTGGTGTGCAAGAGGGGGGTTGCCATTCCTGATTGTTAGCATCTAGACATAATGAAATTAACCAGCCAGTGGTGGGGAGAGGGGTATAACTGACTGGATGGTCAGTGGTGGGATAGAACTGACTGGATTGTCAGTGGTGGGGAGAGGGGTATAACTGACTGGATGGTCAGTGGTGGGATAGAACTGACTGGATTGTCAGTGGTGGGGAGAGGGTTTGGACTGACTGGATGGTCAGTGGTGGGGAGAGGGGATAGAACTGACTGGATGGTTAGTGGTGGGGAGAGGGGTATAACTGACTGGATTGTCAGTGGTGGGGTGAGGGGATATAACTGACTGTATGGTTAGTGGTGAGGGGCTATAATGGGATGGTCAGTGTTGTGGTGAGGGGCTATAATGGGATGGTCTGGTGTGTGGTGAGGGGCTATAATGGGATGGTCTGGTGTGTGGTGAGGGGCTATAATGGGATGGTCTGGTGTGTGGTGAGGGGCTATAATGGGATGGTCTGGTGTGTGGTG
>JACXGK010007682.1:0-24441 GCA_016801125.1 Novumbra hubbsi
ACAGGCTTATAATCATGCTATGAGCTTATATACCTGCTACAGGCTTATATACCTGCAACAGGCTTATAATCATGCTACAAGCTTATATACCTGCTACAGGCTTATATACCTGCAACAGGCTTATAATCATGCTATGAGCTTATATACCTGCTACAGGCTTATATACCTGCAACAGGCTTATAATCATGCTACAAGCTTACATCCCTGCTACAGGCTTAAATACCTGCAACAGGCTTATAAACATGCTACAAGCTTACACCCCTGCTACAGGCTTATATACATGCTACAGACTTACATACATGCTACAGGCTTACATACAACGCCATAATTGTAAGTGGCAAAGCACAAGCTGTTTAACTAATAATTATGTAATGATTTTTCAATTAAATGTATCAATTTGAGGCACAGAACTGTGACGGTTAGAGTGTAGACCAGGTTATAGCCTTTTATGAAAAGCAGATCGTAGGCTGCAGGGTTGTGTTGGAGGATGAGTTGCATGGTGTGGAGAGGATCACAGACAGGAGGCTGAAAAGGATAGAATTGAATGCAGACGAGGCTGGGTACAAGACTGAGTCCACAGTTGAAGGGCTTGGTCGATATCCAATGGGGCTGGGTTCTAGTTTGTCACAATTGTTAAAACACTAAAATTGGTTCTATTAATAATATACAGAAACCTATTTGGTGATGTTACAGAAGAAAAATAATTTACCTCAAGCTATAAGAACTATACTATTTGTTTTCACACTAATATCTGTTTTATTCAACATTTATTGCAAAACCATACACACTCTACTTGTAAAGCACGCTTTCATCACATTTTCAGGTAGAAAACAATGATACTCGATACACCAGAATTAAACCATCGCAACTCTTACACTCTTAACAAGCAATCACAGGATGATGAATGAAAAGGCCTAAAGGTTACAGTAGCTCAACTGGGGGTTGGAATAATGTATAAGAACAAAGCAGACAAAGAGAAACGTAGTGTAAGAATAAGGAAGTTGACAAGGGAGAGGAAGAACCATGAACTCTAATGACAATAGAGACAGTTTACTTGTCAATGTACTTGTACATAGTATGAAAATGAAGGAAGCTGGGCTGTGAGTATTGCCAGACCTGAGCCTCTTTACTGTTTTGTCACTTGTCTGGACTTACAGTAAACTTATCGGACAACATGCTGACTATCCAGTGTTTTGTAATCTGAATATCTATGCTTTAGCAAAAGCAGGACAGAAAATGAATTGCTATGGGGGTGGGTCAAAGGCTGTGACACGAGGGCATGAGGACAGGATGGCTGTGATTGGGCCAGCAGGGAGGACACAAGACAGCAGGCGTGTTGTTGCTGGCCCAGAAGAAGCAGTGCTTTCATTATCAAATAGCAGTGTTTTACTCCAAAGATTACTCGTAAAACAAATGACTAAGGTGCAGGATGGGGGTATAGGGATCCACAGGGAAAATGCAGAGTTAGGAAACTAATTGCTGTACCGTGGTGCAGTTTCACATTACTTATACCCTCATTAGTCTATATCTATATCTGATTTGTAACTTTATGAAATCCAATTTAGTATTCATTCTTAAACATTTTTATTGACCATGGAATGGACACAGAAAAGGAAGTGTTGGTGTAGTCTCATAACAACAGATACAACATAAAACAAAACATACAGAAATGTAAACGCAACCTTTTTTCCATCTTTAGTTACCCAAGGTGCCGTCTTTGCTTGCTTTTCTAAGGGTACTTTGTGTTGCTGCATGGCGTCTATTGTCCTTCACAAGTGCAGTGTGCAAGTCTAGACAGGGAGGCTCAGCTGTGAGTGAGGAATATCTTACCCTTCATTCAGTCAAATGAGCATCTGTTACCAATGTCAGTCCATTTGTTCTGCATGTGGGAGAAAATCCTTTCTACATAGCTAGTGGAAGTATGTAGGAGAGCACCACTTGCATATGGGAAAGATCAACGTGACAATAGGATAGAATCTGTTGTGCAATTATCTGACCATCGACTGAAAAGTTGCTAGATTAAAACCCCAAGTCAAAAAGGTCACCTGAAAATAAGAATGTGTTCTTAGTCACCTGGAATAAGAAAAGTAAAACATGGCCTAGAATGCAACGGTCCCCCTGGCAGCTGTGTCTTTCTCTAAACCTGTCATGTCCTGGCTGGGAGCCCTAGCCTACTCTATGCTTTGGGGCTCGCAGTCAGGGCATGTCACTTAGAGAGGCCTCTGGCCTTCTCTATGCCGCTGTGGGCTCCCCAGTCAGAGCAGCGGTGTCTTTCACTAAACCTCTCCACACTGTTGCTTTGCTGCTTGCTGTTCTCTCATCATATAAAACCATGTTGAGTTGCAATTTTATCCTCAAGTTGTCAGAAATGATTTAACACCCTCACCACCAAATCCTTCCTTCTCGTATGACATTTTCACAGAGAAGTCGTCATAACAGGATGGAGTTTAATTTGTATTGTTTCTCCTAAATTTTAAATATCTCCACAAAGACGGTCGAGGTGTTGTTGCAGAAAGAGGACGATTTCAGATACATGTGTTCCTTCTTTATCCATCTGCATTTGAAGCAAGTCTTAACGTAGCAGCTTCTAACGTCCTGGCTTCGCCGGGAGGTCTTTCAAATCAAAACAATGGAGTAACTAACAGCCATTTAGATGACAGCTCATCACGCAAAAGCCCCAAACGCATGCAAACAACCCCAGGCTCATTATTATAAGGAAATTAAAAAGTAGGTCTGACTGACTGAAAATGTCTAGACTATAATTTAAGTACATGAAACTCACTTTGATCTAACTCAGATGGTCAATGTTCTTATAGATATAACTTCTAAAGAGAAAGGCCATTCTTCCAGTTAAATATGTGTAACGGAAATGGCAACCTTATTGATTTACCGGAAAACCAAGAGGGCGCCAGTGTGTTGGTTGGAAAGACGTCACATTGAATTTCTTTGTACGTTTGCGCGGTTCATCTCTTCGTTTGCGTGGTTCCTGGCACGTAGGATCAAAACATCAGGCTCTCCTCAACATTAGGGTTGCTGCTGAGTCCAGAGGGACAGAAGTTAACTCTCCCTCATTTGATACTGGTCTGTGCCAACTTCGCTACTGCACCTCCAACAAGAGGAAACCGCCACAGAAAACGGAAAAAACAAGAAGGCGTATTGGCCAGGATTAAATGAACCTCTTAGCCGAGGGGTTACAATCCCCTTCCAAAGAATCCTGGTGATCCTGTTTCATGCCATATGGTAGAACCCATCTCCATTAAAATGGCCTTGCTAAATGTAAGGTCTATTTTGAACATAACTTTTATCTTGAAAGATTTATTTAATAACATGATTTTGATATCTTGTTCGTGCCTGAGACATGGCTAAACATCGATGATTCAAGCCCTCTTTCTGAACTTTCTCCCCCAGAAACTGTGACTTTTTTAGTTCCCCCAGAATCGCTGGTCGTAGTGGAGGATATTTATAAGAATCCTTTTCTGTTCTGGTTATTGTAATATTTATGTTTGTCTGATCATAAGCATGTTGTTTAATCTACTCCCAAAACAAATTTCCAGGCAACTTCTCTTGCTTTATTAACCCTTCCACTGCCAAATTGTTCTCCAACGCTTACAAGGCTTCTCCTCTCACCAGCAGTATTGAGGCTCCCTCCTCTAGCCTGAGCAAGGAGAGGTTAGTCACTATGTTTAATTCCACTTGCTCTGGCATCCTGGGTTCTGTTGCTTATAAAAAGAGGGCAGTAAAAGCAAGAGCTCAGCCCTGGCTGAATAATGTTACCCATACTCTCAGACAGGAGTGCAGAATAACGGATAGAAAATGAAAATAGCACAAGTTGCAAGACACAAGTTGTGTCATATGAAATTCTGTGTCAATTTCAATATCAGTTGTCTGTCTAAACAGCAAGAGCTTAACATTTCTCTGATATTTTCTCTTACAAATTAGAACTCATAACTCCTTTCATGACACAACGTCTTAGACTCATCAATGGCACTGTCCTGTCATGTTTTAAACATTCAGTGGTCCAGCTCCTTGAAAAGCCTAAACTAGACTGAACTATTCTTAATCATTCCTATCCCATTTAAAAATTTTCTCAGCTTTCTTTCATTTTAAATGAAACACATATTCTGGATACATTCCAGACAAGTTTTAGGGCAAACCACAGCACTGAGTTAGCGCTTCTTGAGTTGTTAAATGATTTATTGTTGTTGAGGGACAATGGAAATTGTGATATTTTAATTCTTAAACTAGACGTTGGCATTCAAGTACTGAAGTAAAGCTGTTTACTTCATATTTGAGAGACAAGACATTTTCTGTAAAGATCAAGAATTTCTCTTCCGCCTCTCCAATCACATATGAGGTACCTCAAGGCTCTGTCCTAGGCCCCATAATATTTTTGTTATATATGCTTTCCTTGGGCTCCCTTGTCACATCTCTTACCATTACTTTGCTGATGACACACAGTTGTACCTGAACGTTGGTGACAAGAAAACCCTGAAATCAAAACCCTGTAATCAATACAGTTAAACATCTCAGGGCCATTTTTTATTCTGACCTCAGAATTAATAATCAAGCAAACACTGTGGTAAAATGTAGCCTTTTTTAACTCAGGGCCATTTCCTGACTTCATCATGAAAGTATACTGCTGTAATTTGACAAGAAACCTAACAAATATAGTATGCCAAATAATAGTAACTACAACCATTATAACATTGCCTGGGCGTGTGAGTTATTAATTCACAGTTTTTTCCTTGTTTCCCTAAGTATGATTTTTGTTGTGAGTTAATCAAAAGAGCAGATTGTGGCAAACAAGCATTAAAGTAAGTATCTCCTTGTGGATTTTAAATAATAATTTTTGAATGCTGCTGTAGATGAGAAAACACAGACATAGCACAAAAACTAAAAAGAAAATCACAATTACAAGTTGACTTTGTTTCAAGAGCAAATACTTAGTGATACTTGACCCCACATTCATGTTACTTGGAATGTAAATATTTGTTCTTCAATTATGTAGACACAATTATGATTCACACTCATCAAAACAAACAATTGGATCAGATCCCCTTCTCCGGTGTGCTCCTCCACCTGTACTTCTCCATCCACCGCTTCTTTCACTTCTCACTGTTCCTCCTACTCTCAACGCTCCTCACCCTCTGCTTCCACCTTGCTACTTCCTCCTCTCATTTGCCACCCTACAACATCACTGAGTAGCCCGACAATTAAACAAGACAGCTACAGCAAGCAGTCTGGGTCATTTCTACACAGCTCAAAAAAGGGAACATGTAATCATCACAGTATAACACAAGTAATTTCAATTTAAGGGACAGCAATCTGTCCAGTTAGGCACTGTCAGAGCCCTAAAAAAGTACTTCCTGCAGCCTACTAAAGGCATTGATGCCCTCACGTTCCCCAGACCTTAATCCAATTGAGAACCTCTGGGATGTTATGTATCAGTGCACCTGACATCACCAAATAGCACCACAGACTGTCCAGGAGCCCACTGATGACCTAATCCAGGTCTGGTAAGAGATCCCCCAGGACACCTACCACCATCACATCAGTAGCCCTGTGATTTCCATTGTTTACTTAGATTTATTATTTGAGTCTGAGCCCTCAAACGGTTGGTGATATTCATTTCCATTGGCCGTTTTTATGTCATTTTGTTCTCAACGAATTTCACGCAAATTGTTACCCTTAATATATAAAGGCATGTCCTATTAAAACGTAGATTTTACATAAAAATACCTTGAGATATTACTTTTAAACTATGATGATCCAAGCAGTTTGCACCTAGTGGGATTTGCCATTTCAATTTGTGACAATAAGGCATCGTACAAAGGTTTTACATTCTAATCACAAAGCTTACTTGAAAAGCAAGTGACAGAGTGCATATTTGGCAGTGGGAGACAGAATTAGGATGGTAAATCAGTTTTCCAAAAAGTCAGTTATATTCCCTTTTGATTCGATTTTTTCCCCCAAATACAACAGCCTGGATAGTCTACAGCAGTGTTTCTCCACCCTGCTCCTGGACACCCCCCTGGCCTGCATGGTTTAGATCTGTCCCTGCTCTGTCACACCTGATTCAAATGATCAGCTCATTATGGTCTCCTTCATGAGCTACATCAGGTATGTTAGGGCTGGGAGAGATCTAAACCATGCAGAGCAGGGCCCAGGAGCAGGGTTGAGAATCACTGGTCTACAGTTTAGTGATGGAATGGTGAACTACCAATAGGTGTTTCCTGATTCCAAAAGCATCTGCAGGCTAGGGGCTTCCCCCAAAGTGCCCGCATGGCTCCACTAGAATACAGCATATAACAATAACAAGTCCTATATTATTGGGGACATCAAGTCCCTGTATGACAAACGTTTACATTATGACCGACAAAGGAAACCTGTATGAAGCAGCACTTGGACATCCTTTCCCCTTCTATTGCCTCGACTCCAGTGCATTTCTGGCTCCATTGCGAGGGTGGTCTAAAGCAGGTTCCAAGGAATCTGGTATGTCTCTGAACCGGCTGGACCTTGGCAATATGTTGCAAGTGCTCGAACATTAACTTAGTGCAGTCGGCTGAGACAGTCTGATAATAAGAACGTCAGTATCATAGGAATTACGACTTTCCCTATACCATTCTACCATTCCCAGTAGCAGCATTTAACACACCCACAATAGGAATATCAACGAGCAACTGCCTCAAACCACAACGTTTCACCTCAGCGTTTTTTTTTTTAAAGGTACTGGGCTAAGACTTACATTGGGATTGAAAGGGCTTGCAGTGTACTGCAGACACACATCATTGAAACCCTCTCACAATTTAAGCGTGAATCTACCCGTTCTCGTTATTGACAGTAGGAGAGTAAACAGCACATGGGGGCTGGGAAAGGGAAACCCGCATCCTCACCCACCAACCTGATCGATGGGGCTTTCAGTAGGAAGCCTCCCCCTGACTGCCTGGGATGGCTCAGTCTCCCAGGAGGAAAAGCCATAAGACATGTAAGCTGGAGGCATCGCCAATTACATAACTGTGCGCTACCTGTTACCTAGCAACTCCACTCTGTGTGAATGGATAGGCTCTTAGCGCTTCTTGTCTTACTCCATTTTAACTAAGCAGGCTTTCTCTGCGCTGAATTCCCCAGCAGCTCTAGGTCCGTGTACCACCAGTCACAGTCACTTCATGATCATAGACCATCCATATTAGCTGGTGGACAAAAAGTTCATTTCAGCTCTGTTCTGTTTAATACTTCTTAAACACTGTGTAGAGTCATTATGATAAAAAAAAAATCCTATTTCATTGGAACATTCATTGTTAAAACATACATTTACAATACCGAGCAAGGAATGGCTTGGCAATTTAGAAACATGCTTCTATCTTGCAAAAGAAGACAATTTTATCACATCTCGCACATGGGAATCACACTCACGGCAAAAAGCCTCTTTATGTCAAGTTTGGCAGCAGTCATGTTCAGTGAAGCTGGTCCTAATCTTTACCCTGCAGATGTCCAAACGACGGCTATCAACCTGCACCTCATTACTATTCATGGAGAAATCATTTTCCATCTTCACATTTAGGTATTCAGCTATCAACAATAATATTTCTGTGTCAGACATGCAGGCTTGTTGCGTCTTTGTCTTCTCTTAGAGAGCTTCATGCTTTGTATTTACTACTCACGGCAAAACTGGACTAGATATGTCACGTCACTGTGATGTCCTAGACACAAAACGCGTGTTTGAGTTTCAGAACTCAATGGTCATTCCAGACTATATCCCAAGCATATGCACTGTGTCTGCAAAGTAAGGCTTGCTTCAAGCTGCATCATTTTTCTCTTCCAGCTTTGCTGAGACAAGGCATGCACCAAAATAACTTTGTAATAAAATATAAATTGACCAACATTTTATATAATAACAAACCACATTGAAACAATATCAAATTCACCTCCACAGAGAGAAAGGTTTGTTACTACATTTTAGTTTAAATAAAGACATAGTGGAGGACTGAAATTGTCCTTCTTCATCTGAATATTGTCATGAATTGATAGAATTAATGCTTCTTGTCATCTACATGTTTCAATTTGGAATTCATTTTTCCCCCTCTCCGATTCTAGTAAAGCAGGGGTCTTCAAATCTTACCCTATAAGGTCCGGAGCCTGCTAGTTTTCTGTTCTAACTCATCATAAATTGCACCCACCTGGCATCTCAGGTCAAAATAAATCTCTAATTAGATGGTTGCAATGATAAAATGGAGTGGAACTGGCTTGGAGTTCCAGATCTCAAGACCCCTGTAGTAAAGTAAAGCTGTTTAAGAATGTCTGTAATTTAGGGATTCTCTGTGCAACTATTTGAAAGGACATCTGTTTGACCGGTTTTACAGACCTTGAAAAGTAATTTATATGATTTGCACCTTCCTACTAGTGTACATGAATAGAATGCATCTGCAGGGAATGTACTCAGCTAATGTTTCAAATATTTCTTTTTGCGAAACTGTTTGCAGTGCATGAGATATTCCCCATTGAAATCAGTTTGAATTGACTTGTAGTCTCCTCATATTTTCTGTAGACACTGGCAGTAATATATCTTTCCCCACCCTAAAACACCCTGGACTAGCTAATACTATTCAGGTCTCGTTTGCTAAGGCAAGAAGCGGAGGAGACGAGTTGAGTCATTGTTTAAAATTCTGTCTCGTAAACGTTGGGGGGGGGATTCTGCATAGTGGCCATATAACTTTTGAAATAGCTGGCCAGCCTGACATTGAATATCCTTGGCCTTTATGGGTGGTTAAATCATTGAACGATCTTTTGTAATGTTTTCCCTAACGTCTGTCTTCAATGACTGTGCCACATAATCTGCTGTTTAGAGCTGCATGCTATCTCTGTCCGATAGCTTCTTGAGATATTCAAATGTCTTTGTCATAAATGTATTATTTAGATTCATAATGAGTATTGGTACTATATTGTTTAAAATTGTCTTGACTACTAAGTACTAAGGACTACTAAGGAGTGCAAAGAGAACGGGCAGCCCTACTTTCAATAGCTGTTGGGTGTAGTTGATAAGAAAATGGAATTGTGTACAAATAAAACAGTGAACATATCAGCTATTGCTTCACTTTTGTTTGTAGCTGTTCTCCTCACATTTCTATTGTAGCACCATTTAACAGCATAGATGGTGCAATGACAGCACTCTCTACTGTCAGCTCTGTTATATCTAATATGCACATAACATATACATGCCATATTTGACCTATATGAAGCAAATGGAGAACATTAAAATGTCCATCTAAAATTCCAATATGCAACCAATACTTGGTTATAGAATGAACGAGATATAGTTCATGGCTTACATAATATTCAATACAATGAATTACTTGTTGAAATGTTGACCAACCAAAGACTAATCCACGTGAGATATTTTCTCTGATAAAACATACCTCAATCTAAAGAAAAGATGCAGATGGAGCGGGCCCTTTAACCATGTGAAGGAGCGGGTCCTTTAACCATGTGATGAAGCGGGCCCTTTAACCATGTGAAGGAGCGGGCCCTTTAACCATGTGAAGGAGCGGGCCCTTTAACCATGTGATGGAGCGGGCCCTTTAACCATGTGATGGAGCGGGCCCTTTAACCATGTGAAGGAGCGGGCCCTTTAACCATGTGATGAAGCGAGCCCTTTAACCATGTGAAGGAGCGGGCCCTTTAACCATGTGATGGAGCGGGCCCTTTAACCATGTGATGGAGCGTGCCCTTAAGCCATGTGATGGAGCGGGCCCTTTAACCTATGCTCCCCAAGCAGGGAACACACATGTGACTATGCCAAAACCAGCACATTTTGCTTGCATGTACTTGCAGCCTATTTGTCTAATTGAATAACTCAAGAGAAAAAGTTAATGCATTTGTAATAAAACAGCATAGGTTACAGGTTTTGATTAAGCTCAATACAAGTGCAGGAGCAGTCAAAAGTTTAGACCCACTAACCCATTCAAGGAAGTCAATAGGTAAGCGTGTCCAAACTTTTTATTGATACTATATGTACAATATATGGGCCTCGGGCTTCTCAGAAGACTGTGGTAGGTTTGACTGTTTTTATTATATTTATTTTAATCCTTAAATACTTTACAATCCTTGCCAATTACATATATTACCATATCACTGATTCTGCCATCAAAATACTTAAAAATCCAGTGGGTTTTACTCTATTTTAGGTTGTATTTGTTAAAGACCTGGTGAGGATCCTATTCATATCCAAGTGTTGTCTGTTATTCTGTTCAAAAAATAAATTCACCATAAGAGCATATCAGAGTTGTGTACATCTTTAAACATTATATTGTTCTTGGATTCGTTCCTAATTTAGGACAAAGATTAATGTCCTTGCCAGAATTCTCTAATGACCTTTTAGCAAAGCTTAAAGTAGAGTGTGTGATCTGGGTGGATTATTTTACACAGGCAACTTTCTTCATTTTGTCATTCAGGCTAGTAATGTAACGTTAATCTAATGCTGTTGATGCCTTTATATTTTCAAGTTTTGGGGAGTCAGCATGAAGATCAACCAAGATAAAGATAAAGATAAAATGCAGTCCACGGCCTAGTCTGCTTCAGGTTGCTACCTCTGGTATGCCTGTATTGCTGCAGCATCAGTTCGAATCAGCAAACACTCTCTATGTTTTCTCACTGTCTTCATCCATTAAGTAAAACTACATCTTTAGATAGGGACCGCATTTAGATAGGGGGAGCATATGCTTTGAATGGTGTCTCTGCTAAATATGAATTCGGTCAGTCGGGGTCTTTTTGTAACCATACCGATGCTTCACTGCCTAAACAAATGTAGCATGATAAAAGATAAAAAGCTACACACAATGTCATTTTTGTCCTGTGCATTCTCAAGATCCCTGATAACCTTGGTTACAGCTGATATATGTTTTGTTTGTACTGACTGATCTCAACTGGATATTTGTGCTATATATCTCTTGCTGATAGCATGGAACAAAATATCATTTGGGTTGCCTAAGTCAGATGCCTCAAAATGGGGTAGACAGAGCAGCAGCAATTCATACACCACCACCGGCTGCTGAATGCTGTCAAACGCCGCTGTTCCCTAAAGAGCATTGACTGTGTTTTCCATAAATGGGCCCTGACCGCTCTGAAGTACTGCAAGGAACACATTTAGCCCAGATTGCATTGCTTGTATTAATAGGGGAAGTGAGGGACAATGACACAGTCCCTGAGTCCTTCCACACAACATTCTTTAAGATCCAAATAAGTCCATAGGAACCTTGGACTCAAACACGTTATCATTCTACAATACAGCATTTGGGAATAAGGATTAATGTGGGAATACATTGTTGATTAAGAACAATAAGAACAGTTTAGTCATTCATGTACCCGAAGCAAACTAAACTGAAGCAAAGTCCTTCAGAGTAAAGATGGGGAAGGCTTTACCTCTTGGTGAAAGACTGCACAGGCAAGTAGCGCAACAATTCAAGAATAATGATTCTCAGTGTAATTGCAGTTTGAGAATCCTTAACTACAACACATAATATCACTAAAAGATTTTGAGAATTCAGAGAAATCTCTGTAGGAGAAAGACAAGGACAAAAACCAATATTGGATGGACGTGATTTTCGGGCCCTCAGGCTACACTGCATCCAAAACAGACATGATTTGGACATCACTACATGGGGTTAGGAACCCTTTCAAAAACCATTGTCTGTGAAAACAGGAAGTCGCTGTATTCCCAAATGCAAGTTAAAACTCTTTATCATGCAAAGAATAAACCATATATATACAAGATCCAGAAACAACACCATCTTCTCAAAGCCTGAGCTCCTTTCATATGGACTGAAATGAAGGGCGCCATCCGGCATGTTATCAGCTCACATTTCAAAAGCCATCCGTGATGGTATGGGGGTGCATTAGTGCACATGGCATGGGAGACTTCCACATCTGTAAAAGCACCATTAATGCTGGTCAATCTACATAGGTTTTGGAGCAACATATGCTGCCATCCATGTGATCCAGTCAGGAAAGGCCTTGCGTATTTCAGCAAGACTATGACAAACCACATTATGCACGTATTACAACAGAATGGCTCTGTCGTAAAATAATCTAGGTGCAGACCTGTACATTTGAAAACAAAGCATTATGAAACAAAACATATGACAAAGGAGACCACGAACTGTTAAGCAGCTGAAATCCTATATCAAGGATACATTTCACTTTCAAAACGACAAGAGTTGGTATTGTCAGTTCCTAAACGCTTACAGAGTATTGTTAAAAGAAGAGGTGATGCTGGTTTTACACATATAGAGTTCATTTTACTATATTGAATTATTACATATCATATGTAATTACACCAAACAACAACTGACTGACCAATGAACACTTACACAGGTGTATATGTGAAAGTATAATGGGAGTTTTGTTTTTAAACAATGAATTGTTATTAGTAGTAATTTATGTTGGCTTGGAGATGGTATTAAGATGCAAATGGGCCAGACAAATACAATCTGTATGTCACTGACATTGTATTGAGTTGTGATCCGAGCCTGTTGACTAGCACCAATACAGTGAGACTGATGGTAAGTAATCATTCTTTAAATACCAACTTCACAAACACTTACAAAACAACATCATAGTCTAATGTTTTACATTAGTAAACCATTTAATAATCATGTTCAACATAATGGATCAAAACCAATACATTGCTAATAGACTTTTCTAACAATTTCCAAGTTCATGAAATGAGTAACATTCATTATTTTATGAGGGGCACTGGGAGAACAGAATATATGCCACTATGCCACAACCTGCATTGTCAGCACAGTGACAGCTGTTCACAGGAAAGGCCTGCATTCACTTTGGACAGTAGCCCTATACAGTTATATAGACTGCAGACAAAACACAAACAACCTAAAAGCGAAACATTTGCACAACCTCAGTCCAATTCCACAATCACGTTCATCATCGATTTTATTGTATTTGTTTATTTCAGTAATAGAAAACACCAAGATTAGTTAATGGTTGTTTTCTGTAAGTTATCATAAATCATAATAAGGTGATTGGGGTATCAGTTAACCCTAATTGGAAGAAGTAGACTTGTATTTGTTGCTACAGTTTTAACACTATAAATTAAATTTTAATAAAAATCCTTGTTGTATCGGTATGAAGAATGCCCTGCTGTCGTAATCCATTCACTATCTTTACCATTATCCAACCAAGATTAATATTTATGTTTTCAGTCTCAGCTACCATTCACTTATCCCAATGTAAAGAAATAACTCATCTGGTTTTCTAAAAGTAAAATACAGTGGAACAACATATAAAATAAGTTATGATGACCCCCATTCTCACTTGACATAGACCTATATACTTGTTGTTTAACACAATTTGCTGCAGACGCAGTTGCCAAGGTAGGATGCTATTAATACCAGTGAGAGTTATATCAATACGTCAAACAGTGATTTTACGTCAAATTTCCACAAGATGGCGACTCTGGGAAGCAGTACCTTACACTTTAGCGCAATTTTTTGCCAAAAACAAATGGGGAAAAACAGTATCAGCAAACTTGAATGTATATGCCTTACTGATAACATTGCATTGGGTTTGTTTGGCAGGAACGAAGCCACAAAAAAAAAAAAACATTTAGGCAATATATGTGGATTAAGGAATGAATAGTATTTTTACTAGTTGGCTATTAGTTGCCTAATGTATTATTGTCCAAAACAAGTAACCCCAACAAGGACACAATGCAGCAAAACCGTGAGGCAGCTGGGTATTCAATTAGGTGTTGATAATGGAATCATTAATCCGGTGCACAGATTACACAACTCAAGCACAATGAGCAAGCAAACTGCTCTATGATTCATCTGAGATAGTGTAGGTTATCATTTAAATGTAATAATGGCGCCGTATCATTGGGAAAAGGAAACAATAAATGGGCGCAACATCTGAACTCAAGCAGTCCAGGCTACAATAAAAAAAAAACGATAACAATGACCTGTTTTATTCACATGATCAGCTGTTTTCAGCCTCTTCGTTGTGTTGCACATCGGCAGCCTATATGGTGCATAATTTGTATGAATAAAAAAAAACAATGTCACATGAAAACAAATTGTAAAACTTATGTCAGTATGTGTGTAATTCCTACCTGCTTTTCTAAACCCTCCTTGGATGATTGTGAAGGTTTAGGTGAAGGCGCCCGGTCACACAGACATCCCTCCAACAGGTATAATCCTGCGGGTCGAGAGCTGGACTCGCTTTCAAAGTAAAACAACATATTTTGTAATAAAGCGAACCACTTTGTGTGCCATTTTGTGTTGTCTGAGCTCTTTTTGCTCAAGCAGCCTCGCCTCGTACCATCCTTCTTTGCTAAAAGACCCAGGTAGGTAACATGGCCATCATTAAGTCGTATTCCCTTCTGCATTTTGATAAGGAGACTTTGGTTGAAAAAAGCTACTTGATCCTTACATCCTCTTAAACCCGGTCCCCAGACATACGTGCACTTTCTGCATTCCCTGCATTCACCGTATTTGGATGAAGTGAAAAAGAGAGAAACAAAACGAAGAACACGGCTCTATCATCGTAAATTCGCTTGTTAGTGGTTTGATTCCCACATTCCTCCGCAAAAAAAGAAAGTGCAAACCGACTGTCAGTTTAAACGAATATTGGATAAGAACGATTACACTGTGCGAGATTTAATTTCTTGTATTCTCACGTGAAATCTTCAGAAACCAGTGGACTCGGTGCTGAGCAAGGCAGACAGCAAAGTCACGTGACGTGTCATTGGGCGAGCACATTTCAGAACCCTGGACAACGAATTCAAAACAAACGTAAGTGAAGACATTTGTTGAGTTGTTTTACTTCACGAAAAGAATACCCTTTTCTCCTCAGGTGTTTTGAAAGAAACATTCCGCAGTCACCCATTAAAATAAACTATGCATTGTTAGTGGCTACAGGGTGTAAGAGCGTATCCAAAGTTAGTCTTGAATATCCCAGAACATTGGTGAAGTCCATGTGATACACGTAAAAACAAACAACTGTAAAGATTACATTTGTAATATATGAATACATTGTCACTAATACATGAACTAAGGTTTATGCTAAGATATCGGTTTCCTGAAGGAGGAAACAAGGTGGAACACACAGCATGGCACCATCACAACCATTTCATTGGGCAGGTAGGGATTGACTGTTTAGTAGGGACAGTGCCAAATTGGGGTATAGTTTTTATTGCTCTTCAAGCAATTCATGATTTTTTTAAACGGTATATATTTTGTGCACTGTTCAACATGCAGCGCAAAAAGGAGTAATACAGGCCATGGGAATGCGTGGGCTTAGCCCGGCTTTCCAGGGTGTAGGAATAAGGCATATATCCCAGTCACACCTTAACGCTCTTATTCAGGCCAACCAGCTGACCCTAGAGAACCTTGCAAGCCTGGATGGGTCAGGTGGGTGATTGAGCCTCAGCAGTTATGTGGGACCCATGAACTAGCAACAATCACCTTCTACTGTGATGTGGGCACGGGAACTGTCACGGTGTTGTTGTGCGGCGGAACCATACGCGGACATTTTGTAAATAAAGTAAAGGTGATGTAATCCAATTAAACAAACAGATAAACTGACAAGTACTGTAAACGGTAAATGAAAGGTTCAAACAAACATAAAACAATATACAAATAACGTGTAGCGTATCTACATGAAATAGGAGTTAAACAAAGGACAAACCGTGAACTGTTGAGACAAGCACAAACAATAAACCACCCCGGGTGTGGCTGGAAAACGAACCTAAGTAGGCTCCCCAATCAGAGTCAACTGAATGCAGCGGCTCTGACTGGGGAGCCCTCAATGGCATGAAGAGGGCTAGAGGCCTCACAAAAAGTCTTGCCCTGAAATGGCCAGGGGCTCGCAGCCAGGGCATGACAGGAACATTCGTCCTATAACGCAATGTCATGGTTGCTGTCAAGATGAGTTCAGGCAAAAAGGTACTTCAAACCAAGCTGAAGCGGACTCACTACCAGTATCACAGGTACTGTAGGACAAAGGAAAGAGGTGACGAAGCAAGTCAGAATGGCATTCATCCAGTCTGGGAAGCATCACATCCCAGGATACCTTGACCCTGCCTATTTTACATGGACTGAACCAAAATCCGGAAGAGGGCAGAGTCAGCCACCAACACTCACAAATGTTCAATCATGGGTTGCAGGAGCAGCCAGTGACAAACCTTTTAAGGTTATTTTGCAGTTGATGGCCAGCACGGCTATGAATTAAGCATCTCCCATACAGATTCTCAAGTATGTTTCTAAGCACCTCAGACAAAACTGCACTCATGTGGCTTTTTTGGACCTAAGCAAAGACAGAAATTCCAATGTGTAGCTAACAGTAATTTTGTTTAGGGGTACAATCAAATGGCGATACATAGGCTTACATAAGACAGGTTCTGAGTGAAATATAATCATAAATAATAATAACATTTATTAAACAGAAAATAGATATTAAAACAATTGTCTGTTTTTTTAGGTGCTAGGCTTATTCTTTTGAAGTACATTCAGCTTTACAAAGATTTGGTTGCAGAAAATGTGGGTCCAGTGACAAAGAAAACGATGGCTTCCCTGTACTGGCCTTTTGGGATGGAGTGACATATTTCCAGAGCCGCCATCTTTAAAGGACAGTAAACATCAGCACTTTGCGTTCATTTAATAACATCCATCTGAGCTTTCTCAATTGTTTCAACACACTTTGTTGTATTTAGAAACGTTATATTAAGAATAAGTAAAGTGAATGGAACTCTTTTATCCTACTGCAGGTCACATAGACAGTCATTTGACACTTGTTGCAGATCAGAGTGGTTTACTCTAGCATAATGAAAGGAAATCCATCTTCACTTCACACATGATTCAAAGAGTAAGAAGCTGTAGCTTAGTTCCTCTTTTGGCTAGGATCCTGGCCGAGTCTGGCCACATATCCATCAACCCCTAACATGGCTCTTCCTCCAGCCAGCCAGATCCACACACACAGACTTCTTCAGACCACTGACGGCTGTCTGCTCTTCTCTACTCTGTCTGCACCAAACAGATCTCCTGCAGTCCTACCATTACCTCTCTCTCCCGATTTGTCTTTTCCTAAACCGGACTAGAGGTAGAACTTTTGATCACTCTCTCTTTCTTTTTCACTCTCTCCAGTTTTTTCATCTCTCCTCTTTTTCTCTTTATAATTCTCTATTTTTATCATCACTTTCTTCAAATCAATTTGGGGCTGTTGTTCCTTTGTAGCTCTCTTCTCTTGTTCCATTTCATGACACTGATTCGTCCCAGGGCCGCAGATTCTCCACAATAGGCTTCATGACATATTTCATGCAACTAAATCAATGAAGCCGAGTAAAATACAATGTTGCTGGAAAATGCTATAATTCAAAGGACAAATCAAGATAATCAGATAATCCCTACGCATAAAAAAATCAAGGCAGGTAGAATCAATATACAAGTACTGGCATGTGAAAAAGTGAGTACTCATCCCATACGAGGACACATTAATCACATTTATTGATAAAGTGAACACATAACTCACGAAATAACTGTTATCCAATTCAGATTAAGAGAAATAGATTTTTGTTGTTTTTCTGAACAATTTGTACACTTTTGCCTTTGCCATTAAAATAAATGGCTAGAACTAAAATCAGGTGCACCAAAACATTAGAGGATCCAGCCGTCCAGAAATATTAGAATGTCAGATTTGGTTTTAACTGAATGGGTGTCGGTAACAGTGATTGGGAATTCTGTAGTTTACGAAGCAATTTTGCGCCGAAAAGAGCACCTGTTACATTTCTATTAATATCTCCGGAATTATTAAATATCGAAGCCTACTGTTTTTTCCACAATATTGACAGTCTGCTGCAATTATGTATTTCTGTAATGTAGAGGCCTTCAAAATCTCGACCACAAAAACACTGTATTTCATGATTACATCAAAAAACCTATACAAGATCAGAATCAAATCTGATCTTGGATTTTTGTACAAAGTGATCCCCCAGAATGATACAAAGATCCCAAAATGACAAATCTGGTTGATAGTTTACAGTTTTTTTTATCAGTTCCCATACTCCGCCCTTGTTTTTTAAATGTTTTTAGTAGTTATCTGAGGACCTCACCTCTCCGTGTGAAACATTACAAACAACTCTCCCAAAAGTTTTAAAATAAGAAAGACTATTTCTTCAGGAACAAGTATAACTTTTCACTTCAACAAGACTTGCCTCTGTTGTATGATGCCGATATTCTTACATGCACACTCTGCATTTCTGGATCCTACATTGGTTATCAGGAAGGCCATTGTTAACTATAAGGAGACCGACTCACTGGTAAATGCTTGTTTTAGGCCGTAGCTGCATATCCAACTTTTTAGGGACCTGTACATTTCCTTTTCTGAATGTAACATAAGCTCACTCCACAGCTAGTTTGTAATGTTGCTTTTGAAGCTATACACTTGTCATTTTCCGTAAGGCTCAAAAGTGGTGGTTAAGGAGGGCGATCATGTAAGTAGCCAAGCGGTGGACCAGAATGTCACACCTAGTGTGGAGCCAGGCAGTGTCAGTGGGGGACCCTAAACAATAATCAGCAGCACATTGAAATCTGTTTCACTGGTGCTGTGACTTCACATCTCACTTGAAATGGAGCCAATGAGGAAATGTAATTGGTAACAAAAATACAGTTAATATTATTTTAACATTTCACCTGCATTCAAAACTGTAAAAAAAACTTAGTGCTGGACTATCTACATGTTTTCGTGACCTAGTAACTTCTTGTGGTGGGTTGGACAATCGGGGTCATTGGCCTGAGATTTTGCTCTTTCAAAGTGTGTAAGTTATTGCAGAAATGTCTAAGTTGAGTAAACAAAAGTTGAAACGCTTTGCGTGTGCTCAGGAGAACAGGTACCAATCCCCTGTAGCAAGCCCACTGGGAGTTGTTGTGATGAGGAATGGCCTGATAAATGTCCTGTTCACTTAGGTGTAGGAAAGCAATATTAATGATATTTAACCCCACCCTGAATGTCAGTTTTAAATCAACAGGAGATCATTCTAACCTTCCTCCCCATTCCAGAACATGGTAGGTTTGGATTCTAGTATTAGAGGTAAAGAATTACCCTCTGAATCAAATTTGTTTTTATTGTCAAACATTATATCAATAGATTAAGCTCACAATGAATTCTGACCTTGATCATCCATCAATGAACACTATTGTTAATAGCCGTACTAACCAATGGCTCACATTCGCCATGATTATCAACTGAGGAACCCATCATGGGGTTGTTGGAGTTCATGGCACAATGTCCTCTGTTCTGTGCTAGTGTGTCACAGTGGATATACAGCTGGCCTATAAACCTTCTAGCACACAGGCAATATGCCCATCTGTTTAAAAGGCACGCCCTTTGATCTGCTGCTGTCAATCCTCTGGCTATTTCTCTTTCTCCCATGAGATGTATGTATCACTTTATCCCTGTTGTTATCGGCTCTTTCTACCATCCACACCATCATCCATCCCTCTTTACCCTCCAGTTTACATTACGAGAGAGTGACTCAAATGCTGGACAGATTTATTGTAATTTGCGTAATTATTTCCGTAGCTTTTAAAACTTACGTTGGCCAACATTTGCAACCAAAATCGAACGATAAAGCTTATCTATCGAGCAATCTATTTCGTCAAGTTTACACACAAAATAACGTAGCTAATTATTCATGCGGTAAGAAATGAACGGACAAATGAATGTAATGGATATATAAACTGAGCAATATATCTAGATTTGTAGAAGAGCAGATGTCTTTCTTTTCTGTAATTGTATCCAATGTGTGCTTAAGCCACCCATCAACAACTAATCTTTACTGGCCATTTAAAAATACATTTGCATAGAAACACATGTTAGAGGCTGATAACATTATGCCTATTGTTGATGTGAAGGCATCAAACATCTGGGCTGTTGTGCTTTAAGGTGGGGACTCTGTCTCCATGAAACATACACAACACAGTTAATCAACACATGCACCACTTGTCCGTTTAGAGACGCCTCTTGACTGCTTTCTTCAACAGATTTAGAGCCGAGAAAAGCCACTATTTGTTTGAGTCAATCTGATCCAGCATTCCACTCGTAGCTAAGGCAACGTGCTGCTTTAGCTCCAATCGGGCAGAAGAATGGCTCTGCAACTCTGCTGGAGACCCCCATCCCCCCATACACCAACCCATTGGGAGATTCTCAAACGCATACACCTCGTTTTCTTGCACTTCTCTCTGCTTTTCAAAAATCAATTGGAGGAGAAGGTCAGAGGGGAGGGACCTCTGGGTTTCTCATCAAATGGAATTTGAGAAGGAGACAAGGAGAGAGGATGTGAGATGTATAAGCAATTGAGATCTTCCTCCGGTCTGTAGTCTCCTAACATGCACATTTCCTGAAGATTGCACGTAGCTCGTCTGTCTATACAATGCATGGGAAGCTAGTTATCCATGCCTCTTTCATTGTTAAAGTGCATAAACTATGTTGAATGCATATATTGACTCACAGGGTGTAATAGAACAGGCATGGCCATTCAAAATCCAATAATTTGAGGTAATGTATTTCCATGTTTTCCACTTACATGAAAGTAGTCTTGATTATGTTGCTCTGATATTTCCCACAATAATGGCCAGAGAATGCTGTGGTTGCAATATGTTTCCAGTGCTTTCCTGCTTATGTTCTGGATGAGACAGGACTACTCCTAATTACTCAAGAGGGCTTCTAATTCACCCTACACTTCTCCAGCGACATTCCCTAATTACGCTTTCCTTTTTTAGAAACAGACTGCTTTTTTTATCCAAGCCCCTTCTATTGCTCATTGTGGGTTCTTCATATTGTAGAGGATAAATTGTATTGGTCAAATCCATAGGCCCTATTAATAAATGCATAATTAGTTATTTGCATAAGTTTAATGTGCCTATATATGTGTGTAAACATTGGTTAGGTCATCCGTTTTGTATATCGATTACATCCTTTATTTTGTATTGATTACGTGGGTTTTGAGCGAACGTAAGGAGCCTTTTTTCCTTGGTTGAGTTTTCCCGCCAGTGCCTCTGATTGGCTGATACAGGTGAAGGGAAGGGTTTACCTGTGTGAAGTTATAAAGTTGGCTGCATGCCATGTAACAGCGTCCTTCATCTTGGAGCTGTCCTCTCTGTACGAACCACCATGTAATTACATTAAAAGTAGTCTAAACAAAGATATTCGGTTTCTGAAAGTGGCTTGAGTAAAATTGGAATTAAGTGGATTTATTCCCGCGAACCCAGAAAAGCGTACGTTTTGTACGTTTTTTGTATGGGTTTTTCATATGCATACTCATTGTGGGTTCTTCATGTGCATACTCAGAGTGGATGGGACACTGAGTAAGCAAAAAGTACAAATTAACATCACTGTAACATAATTATCCTCTTAAGATTCTGGATGTGGATGTTGAAGGAATTGTGGTCCATGCAGAGGATGAAGAGATAAAGAGAAAATCCAACAATGGCAGCCATGATTTCTGAAGGCTAGCTTGTTTAAAATGACCACGATAACATGTAAAATAACCGCCCACACAATTGTCATTGGAGGATATACGGATATACGGCTACAATGGCTGAAATTGCAGAAGAGATGAATACATAAAAAACATAAGAAACATAACAAAAATAAAAAATTGGAAAAACACATTAATGACAGATGCTAAGCAAAGAAATCTGTAAAAAAGCTAAAAAGCTGAAGTTGCAGATTCACTTAAAGGTCTGCAAATGCTCTACCTGTTATTAATGGCAGGAATCAAAAGAATGATCACATCTTCAGAGTCTTCCCAAGGCTTTTTTGGAAGGTTTGAGAAAACTCAATGCAACGATCTTTAACGGCAATCCATTGCTGATCCCCATAGCCTACAGTACAGTGCCACTATCACAGCAGTGAGGAAAGTAAGTGCCTTGCTGAAAATCCATGTCACACTCCTTTACTAAGGCCCTTGATTAGATAGAAATGCTCTCTGATGCCTTCAACGTGTGGTGCACTGGAATCTGTCAGTGGGCACCGGGGGCACTTACTCGTTGGCTTCATTAACAGCCTGCTCTCATATACACACTGCTCAAAACACTTAATGGAACACTACAATCGCACATAGGGTCTCAATGAATGAAATATAGAATTTCAACAAAGGTGATTTCTTTTTACTGTGCGTCATTTGTTGAGAACAAAATTACATAACAATGTTCAATGGAAACCAAAATCGCCAACCAATTGAGAGCTGGATTCAAACTCCCACCGAAGATCTATGTATACAACTGAAATCACAGGCTGTTCCAACTTGTGTGAATTTCATCACGACCACTTATAATGTGACTTAATAGTGTATATGGTCCCCATGCGCCTGTATGCACTCCTGACAACGTCTGGGCATCTTCCTGATGAGATGGCTGATGGTGTCCTGGGGGATCTCCTCCCAGACCTGGACCAGGGCATTAGTGAGATCCTGGACAGTCTGTTGTGCTACTTGGCTGCGTCTGATGCACTGATACATAACGCACCAGAGGTTCTCTATTGGATTCAGGACTGGGGAACGTGAGGGCCAGTCAATGGCATCAATGCCTTTGTCATCCAGGAACTGTCTACACACTCTGGCCACATGAGGCCGGGCATTATCCTGCATCAGGAGGAACCCAGGGCCCACTGCACCAGCGTAGGGGCTGAGGATGTCATCCCAGTACATAACAGCAGGGTACCTTTGGCTAGCACGTGGAGGTCGGTGCGACTCTCTAAGGATATGTCTCCTCAGACCAACATTGACCCCCCTCCAAACTGGTCATTTTGGATGATGTTGCAGGCTGTGTTTGTTTCTGACAATTGAGTCAGAAAGATACAAGTAAGTAGCCTTCTGGAGGTCATATTGTAGAGCTCTGGTTGTCTTGCTGCTCCTGGCACCTGTTGTCATTTGCACCAAAACAGGAGACATTGATTCACAATCGCTTATGCTTTGATGAAACAGATTGATTTCCCTGAAGTCTAATTGACTTGGTGTTATACCTTCGTGATTATGTGTCCCCGTGTATGTTTGGAAGTACAGTTGAGAGGTAAGGACTACAATCACCTACGGAAACATGAAGCATATTCAATCAGCCAGCAAAGGCTGAGACTGCTCTTACAAAATCATTCTTATTATTCTTATTATTGTATTATTCTTACAAGAAACCCATCTGAAGGATGATTGATACACTATACTTTATTTAAATGTACATGGGTAGGTTAGGCAGGTCAGAAATGCTACTTTCTTCCCTATGTTGGGAGGTCCTGCTACTCTAATATGGAAATGTATTCCCTTATATTAATAATGCACAATACCAACAGCAATGTCATATCTGAACCCACAAATTACTTGTTCAAAATGTAGTTCATGTGTTCAATCCTCTCCTTACTGACACAAACTGTCTGGCTAGCTGGGCCAGTGATGAGGGAGCACTGTCTCCTTGGGATGGATGCTATTATTCATACTTAGGATCTGAAAAAACTAGGGTCAATATAAGATTTCCTTACAAAAGAAACTAATCTGAAGACCAAAGTTATACTATTTACTGTTTATTGCTCCCACATTCAATCCCTTAATCTGGGACTATAAAGCCTGAGACAGGTGCAAAGCACCTTTACCTCCAAACCAGAGTGCTGAATGGCTACAGTATAGTATTGTATGATACAGTATGGTATTGTATGGTACAGTATGGAACAGTATGGTACAGTATGGAAAAGTATGGTACAGTATGGTAGTGTATGCTACAGTATGGTCTTGTATGGTATTGTATGGTACAGTATGGAACAGTATGGTACAGTATGGAAAAGTATGGTACAGTATGGTAGTGTATGCTACAGTATGGTCTTGTATGGTACAGTATGGAACAGTATGGTACAGTATGGTAGTGTATGATACAGTATGGTATTGTATGGTAAAGTATGGAACAGTATGGTACAGTATGGTAGTGTATGCTACAGTATGGTATTGTATGGTAAAGTATGGTAGTGTATGCTACAGTATGGTATTGTATGGTACAGTATGGAACAGTATGGTACAGTATGGTAGTGTATGCTACAGTATGGTATTGTATGGTACAGTATGGTAGTGTATGCTACAGTATGGTATTGTATGGTACAGTATGGTATTGTATGGTATTGTAAGGTACAGTATGGTACTGTATGGTACAGTATGGTACTGTATGGTACAGTATGATATTGTGTGGTACAGTATGGTGTTGTATGATACAGTATGGTATTGTGTGGTACAGTATGGTACAGTATGGTATTGTATGGTATTGTATGGTACTGTATGGTACAGTATGGTATTGTATGGTTCGGTATGGTATTGTGGCGTACAGTATGGTATTGTATGGTACAGTATGGTATTGTGTGGTACAGTATGGTATTGTATGGTATTGTGTGGTACAGTATGGT
>JACXGK010007683.1:0-24472 GCA_016801125.1 Novumbra hubbsi
TTCATTACATTACTAGATCAGAGGCACATTCCTCGGTTCAGATGTTATGGCTGTTGAGACCCGTTCATTACATTACTAGATCAGAGGCACATTCCTCGGTTCAGATGTTATGGCTGTTGAGACCCGTTCATTACATTACTAGATCAGAGGCACATTCCTCGGTTCAGATGTTATGGCTGTTGAGACCCGTTCATTACATGATTAGATCAGAGGCACATTCCTCTGCTCGGATGCTGCTGATGTCTGATCGATCTCACAACACATGGATATTTCATTAAGCTGGTAATCACAACACATTGACATTACTCGTTGCTGGTGATGATGTAGCATGTACCCATTCATTGATACATGCGATATATAAGCAAGGGAACACATCCAAGACATTCATTCTTTGCCAGGTTTTTGTAATGTGTGAGGTGAATTATACTCTGTCCTGAAAGAACACAGATGCATGGCAGTTTGTTCAAATGAAGTCCAGTGATACAAAGTGTTATGCAGTAAGTAGATGCACTATTACTGCCTATTATGTTTGCCAAATTTAATACAATTGAGATGAGATGCAACCTAGTGAGTATTTTGAATTAAACCTTTCATTTTTGTCAAGAAAAATCAATGATTTGGAAATTCATGGACCCCTGTGAAGGCAGTTGAATGTATATCTTTGTACAAAACAATTTTTGTTCTGAGGATGTGGTAGTTACAATAGACTTGTGAAGATAACCTTTTATAAATCTTTTGTATTTGATCATTAACAATGGTAATTTTGTATATATGAAGACCAGGCTTTCTGATTAGCAGGAAGGTAAAACATTCCTAAAAGTTTTAAATCTGTTTGTCAAATTATGTAAACTTGCTAAATGTTTTATGTGCCTTTTATTTGGGTTGTCTAAATAAAAGAACTAAAACATGATTGTTAGGTTGTGGCTGTGTGCCATTTACTGCAGTGGGAGACTTAACTGTTTGACTTATTAGAGAGTCTTAACACTCCTAATGTGCACACCTGCAGATCTAAACACAGTATTAACAATGAAAGCATTTCCTCCTGTCAGGTCACTGTGTGTGCCATTTTTGGATTTGAGGTCATTATTGGTGGCCCTGTTTCAGTTATTTTGACACCAAGGGTAAAACTGATTCACAGACGGAAAATGTATTAATGGGGATTCAACAATTGTGTCGGTGTCCCAGTCTGGTGAATCAAGTGTTTGTGGCTAACCGGCCCAAGATGGTTTATTGATTTCCTCCGTCTGCCCAAAACACCTTTCACGTCTTTGTGGTCTGCTGGAGAATGATTTACAACTGATGCTTTCAAATTGTACAATCTTTGAAGAAGGGCATTACTCTTCTATATTCTATTTCAATAAATCTATACATTGCTTAGTTTAATTCATTAGACACACATGAAGGCCGTTATTCCCCAGTGTTTGAGGTATATTGGATTATATACTGAGATGTTGAAATGGGTTTCATTGCTGGATATTTCTTTATCTGGGATCCAATAATAACGTCTCAAAAAAACTATTGAATTCAATTGAGATGAATGTTGTTTGAGGCATCGAGTACCCTGAGGGAAAACCAAGCTTGTAAGAAGCAGGTGTTTTTTGTTTCATGTCTTATGTGTCCCTCTGCCAAGAGGATTAATGTCACATCGATGTCCATGCCCACATTAGTAGCCTCATGTTAACCATCTGGTTTTCAGTAATGAATACAACTACAGCTCCCTTCATATTGCAAAGACTTCTTTTAGCTCTGCTCTGAAAGTTTGGGATTTGAACTCAACCAATTTATATATAATGAAGTTAAAATATATACATATATATATATACATATACATATACATACATATATATATATATATATATATATACACACACTAAGCTTTTATTTAAGGGGATTTGTGCACATATAGGTTTCAACATTTCGAAATGTAATTTATTTCAGGGCACCAAAATGTGTGACAGATTCTTATATAATACTTTCCTTCATCCACACCTTCCTTTTTTCACTTTGTTTTTCCACAATACCTTTTCCTGAACTCTGCAGGCTCTTTTAATAAAAAGTATCCAAGGTACAATCTATTATTAAACCTTAATCTAAAAGGGCAATTTATTTTCCTGTAAATTAATTAGGAATCAATAACACCAAACATTAATTGTACTACTGTAAATTGGATTACATGGGCTACTTGAATTTATTACAAGTATCTCATAAGCAAACTTGCCCCATGGACTTGTTGTGATTTTCTTGTATCCACTAGAAGGCTCTCTTGCGCCATGTGTTTGCGGTGCGTAATACTCGAGCCACAGTGAAGGACTGCGGTCAAGCTATCCAACTCCATGCTCTCGCAAAGCTTCGTAGAAAAGGGGCAAGAGGGTAGACAGAAGCATCACTGGATAAGAGCGCAGTATTTGGTGGTAACCACAAATTGCGCCCTGAGAAAACACCCCTTTTGGTCAGCGTTTACCCTCATCTCTTGGGTAAACAAAGCATTTTTTTATGGTAATAATATATTTTACTAGATTCAGATGTTTGTCGCTCTTCACCTGGTAAGGAGGCTTACATTTCACACATCAAATATGCTAGCAAATCGGGTAGCTAGCTGGCTAACGCTGTACATCGAATCGGCGCAGAAATATACAAAATGTATTTTTGTATATACTTCATAGTGAATTCCCTGTTAGTTATTCTGTACTTACCTACACGTCTTTACAGTTTTGCATGTTGCTGATTGCTATGTCTGTCAACTATTATTAAAACTAGCAGATAACTAACCAGCTAGCTGTCACCTGAAGAGAGGGATGAGAAGTCGACGACCTTTTGATGAGGTGTGGCGTGCTTCACTGGCCACAGCTGGGTGTACGGGTATGAACAATGTCGAGGTTTCTGATCTTGTGTTGCTACTTTTGTCCATTAAGGGCTCCATGCACTCCTGGCTCTGATGTCCATGGCTGAGGTCAATTCTATTTCAATGACAGGTGTATGCTATCACACCTAGTTTATTTACCATATTATCTCTTAGCAGATTTGTCATTTTCCATTTCCTTGTAAGATTGAATATTTGCACTATTGTAATGCATTTTAGAAAAGCACTGTGTATTTTGTTATGTAGACAATTGTAATATAATATTTGAACAACTTTTTGGATGTAGCTGTGCAAGATCACATCATCGTTATATAAAATGGTGTACTTTAGGGGCATTTGTGTATTGAACGTTTGGTCTGTAGAGTGGAGGTGGTCTCCTTCCTATGCTGGGCTGCCAGAGAGGTCGAGGGCCAAACTGAGAAGCCCCCTGGGGAGGGCTTTGGGATGGTTCTGGAAAGTGTGACGGAGGGGAAACGAATGCTGGCCCAACGGCTTTCCTGAATATAGGAGATCTAAGAATTTGATATGTGTTTGTTTTAACGCTCTCCAGGGAGAGCAAAACCGTGTGCCCTCATTTGGCAGAAGGCCCAGAACAGATGGGCCTTTCATGGATATTGGACAGTTTCATTTCAAGAACTTATTGGAGGTGAAGTGTTGTAATCACTCAATGGCACTGCAGACTTCAAGATGCAAGGAGTTTAGTGAACAAAACGTCTCCTACTAGAGACAACATTTAGTTCATATTTATTTAATCAAAAAGACAAAAACAGGGGCTATAGTAATGTTTGGAAGGTCACATTTCAACCAGGAGTTACAGCATAGCCCATGGAAGGGTGCACATTATTTTAACAAAGTAATTTTATTATCAGTTTGCAGTCCAGAAAAAGGGCAGGTATACAAATAGTTAGTAATATGTAATCATATTTTCTAGATTCTCTTGTTTTAGATATTAACAGTAGGCTGGATTGTTGTTAATGTGAAAAAAGAAAATGGCTAATGCCTTGACCTTACCTTGGATAATGCTATTATTCCCCTGACCTTACCTTGGATAATGCTATTATTCCCCTGACCTTACCTTGGATAATGCTATTATTCCCTTGACCTTACCTTGGCTAATGCTATTATTCCCTTGACTTTACTTTGGATAATGCTATTATTCCCTTGACCTTACCTTGGCTAATGCTATTATTCCCTTGACCTTACATTGGCTAATGCTATTATTCAGTTGACCTTACCTTGGATAATGCTATTATTCCCTTGACCTTACTTGGGCTAATGCTATTATTCCATTGACCTTACCTTGGCTAATGCTATTATTCAATTTATGTCACCTTGGCTAAAGCCATTATTCCCTTGGCTAATGCCATTATTCCTGTGACCAGGGTTAAATTCAAATAAGTGGCTGGGTTGCCAGATTTAGTGAAATCCAAGTTTTTGTAGCTATTGATTCTAATAGAAAAAAGCTATGTTTAATGTTTTGATACCACAGCAATGCTTAAACTACACCAATTTTAAGATGTGTAAAAAGTTGTAATAAATGTTTTGGTGTGTTTGTTTGTGTGGCTAACCTTTAATTTAAAGTGCACATCATACACCCAAATACACAGTAGTTAGCAATTTTTCTATATCACCTTGTGTGGAGAGTTGCAAAACGGTGTCTACTGAATTGATCCAGATCATCATGATGTCCCTCTGCCATGTAGATGTAACTTTTTGTAGTTGTCTTTGTTATGTCTTCAAAGATAATGTATGTCACACGTCCTGAACAATAGCCAAGTCCATCTAGTACCAAACTAAGTTCCTTAATAACCATTTAGTTGTTTGTTGTCATATGGGTATGTAGCTTGTTCATATTGTAGTGATGCAACTAAAAAGAACGTTCCACATAAGGAAATGTGCATAAACAAATAGCTAGCTATGTTAAGAATAGAGCAGAAATAGTTCCTGTTCTACTTGTTGGAAAGGCATGTACTATATAGCATGTTTGTTCCTGAATGTTCATAAAAACCTGGGGGTTCCTTCCCTCCTTTTTGTGGGACAAAATCTGTAGAATTGCAGCATATTCTTAAAACCTTTTTTTCTATGCTCTATGCCAAGATTAGTAGATCTCTGAGGTCTTCTCTCGGTCACCTGCAAAGTATATAGATTTTAAATATATTTATGTGCCTAGGCTAATTATGGTATTGAAGGAATTTAACAAATATGTTGACAATCTTTTTGCTCCAATCAGTGCGTTTCCAAATATAATATGCCATAATATAACCACGTGGCCTTTAGCAGCCCTGTGAAAAGACATACAACCTGGGAGATCTTGTGTAATTAAACATTAATGGTTTGGTAATTTATTTTAAGTTGTTTATTGAATAATTTTGATTGAATGTAGGATATTATGGAGAAGGTAAAGTCATTGAACTATTCTTCCCAGCAGGGTTATTTCCAGAAATCGTGGTATCCCTATAAAGACATATGCCTGGGCTTCATCACGGAGTGAGGTAGGAGAATTTTATTTATTTTATTTGAGTCTTGAAATAATTCCTCAAATTACATGATGTAGAATAACAAAGTAAAAGTATTTTTATTGTCAAATGCCCCAAATAACTTTGCGTTGTTTTGAGCAGTATAATTCTTATGACAACTACGAGATCTATGCAGTAAGCATTAAGTAAAATATAAAGCAAAAAATGTAGGTCAAATTTGTTGGTACACTTACAGGTCATTGAAATAATGATTGATTCCTCCTGAAAAGTGATTAAATTAGTAGCATGCTTATGATATGTAATAGAATAAAGCAAGGGAGCTGTGTAAAAAGACATTCTAAAATGGCGTGGACATTTTTTTGTTGTTACCCCTAAGAAAATATACTAAATAATTGGCAATCACTGTGACAACAGTTGCAAATATTATTAAGAAGTTCAATGTTCATGAAACTGTAGCCAACCTCCTTGGGCATGGCTGCAAGAGGAAAATCGACCCCAGATTGAACAGAAGGATAGTGTGAATGGTAGAAAAACAACCAAGGATTACTGCCAAAGAGATAGAAGCTGAACTCCAAGGTGAAGGTGGCACTAAGAAATATCAAGACTTTCAAGGCATTTTGGAGTGAAAGCCCAGTGTCAGAAAGCTCTTTTTCAGTCGCAGGTCATGGTTCCTCCAACAGGATAATGACCCAAAACACACAGCTAAAAGTACCCAAGAATGTATAAAAAAGACATTGGACTATTCTGAAGAGTCCTGATCTGAATCCTATTGAAAAGGAGCTGAAACTTGCTGTCTGAAGAAGTCATTCATCAAACTTTAAGCAGCTGGAGCAGTTTGTTCAGGAAGAGTGTGCCAAAATACCTGTTAACATGTGCAGTCTCATTGAGAGCTACATAAAACGTTTGATTCCAGTGATTGTCTTAAGGTTGTGCAACAAAATATTATGCCAAAAGCAAAGACTGATTTCTATTAAATACAGAATAAACAATGGTGGATGCCAATAACTTTTGTCAGTTTCAAGTAATTTCAGAGAAACGTTGGTATTTTTTGTGGAGGGGTACCACATCTGTTCATGTAAACTATCAAAGAGTGTAGAAAAGAGGTACAGTGCATCCGGAAATTATTCAAAGCGCTTAACTTTTTCCACATTGTTATGTTACACCCATATTCCCAAATTGTTCGCATTCATTTTTTTTCTTCTAAATTCTATACACAGTAACCCACAATGATAATGTGAAATTATTTAGTTTTCAAATCCATTAAAAACTAAAAACTAAGAATCACATGTACAGACAAGATAACAAACGAGTGGCTTCGGGACAACTCTGTGAATGTCATTGAGGTGCCCAGCCAGAGCCCAGACTTGAACCTGATTGAACATCTCTGGAGAGATCTGAAAATGGCTGTGCACTGACGCTCCCCATCCAACCTGATGGCGCTTGAGGGGGTCCTGCAAAGAAGAATGAGAGAAATTGTCTAAAAATAGGTGTGCCAAGCTTGTAGCATCATACTCAAAAACACACACAAAAAAAAAAAATCCTGCCAAAGGAGCTTCAGTAAAGCATTTTGAATACTTATGTACACGTCTATTAAATCAAATCTATTAAAAATATTAAACAAGCTTTTTTCACTTTGTCATTATGGGGTATTGTGTGTAGCATTTTGGGTGAAAAAAACTACTTATGAGTCTGCAAGTGCATGCCCTGATGATGCTTACGTATACCAGACAGCAGCATACTCTACATTGTCCATTGTGCCAGTCTTTCATCCGCAAGCTTTATCAAACATCTCCATTGCTACTTCTGGTATCTGTAATCAGCTCATCTGTCTAACCAGTAGGCAATAGTCATGAGTGACGTAAGCAACCTCTATGCTACATGTAATTCACAAGGGCAAAGCAGTCCTCCTCTGGCTCCCATATCAGTATGCAGCTCCAGCTATACAGCCTACACGACGACAAAAAGCTGTGGTGGATTTTGGTGCTAAATATAGCCGATCGCTATGTGCAGATTAGTGTTGAATAATGAAAAGTGAGGGATCAGTGTGCGGGGGAATATTATTCAGCCTGCTCTGATATGATTGATTTGACACCCTGGGCTCTCGTCCATACATCTCGATGGACTTTCTTCAATGGATGGCTTCCTGCAGAATGTTGGGTGAGGCCTGTTCAGTGAAGTATGTGAAAGAATATCATGACGAGGGATTCTGCCTTGTGTAATGTGTTGCGAAAGTGAGAATATTATTGTAAAAACCAATAATTGGAATGTTTTTTATATATTGAGACAGACTTTGGCCTCTGCTAAACTGTTGCACTTATTTGTTTCTATTTGATGGAAGTATTGTGTGCCGTGATATATAGAAACATTATTTTGGGCAGAAACCGTTAGTAGCTTGTATGCGTAGGGCAGAAGAGTTTGTCCTTGGTGCAGCACTATGATTTGCAGGTTCACGTCACACTGCCCTATTTCAGCCTGAGTGCTTCATTATGTTTCCAAATGGCTTCTCCGTGGCAGTGCAGTGTGATCTGATGTGGGGCATTGTGCCTGCTCACCTTGGACACTAATGCAGCACCACAGTACCCGCTTCAGTACCTGCACCGTCTCCCCATCTCAGGCCACACTGACCATTTCACCAGTGCTTGATCCATTGCCTTTGGCTGTGAACCGTTATTAACCCTAATCTGACCCTGTCTAATGCCTACTGACTGACTGTGATGAGACACTGCTGGACTAGTCAAGCCCACTGGGTTTGTGAAACAAACTGCTGTCTATGTGGTGGCCCCTGTGGTAATGTCCATTTGGTGGCCCTGTGGTCATGTCCATTTTGTGGCTCCTGTGGTCATGTCTATGTGGTGGCCCCTGTGGTCACATTCATGTGGTGGACCCTGTGGTCTTGTCTATGTGGTGGCCCCTGTGGTCTTGTATGTGGTGTCTGTGGTCACATTCATGTGGTGGCCCCTGTGGTCATGTCCATGTGGTGGCCCCTGTGGTCATGTCCATTTTGTGGCTCCTGTGGTCACATTCATGTGGTGGCCCCTGTGGTCATGTCCATGTGGTGGCCTCTGTGGTCTTGTCTATGTGGTTGCCCCTGTGGTCATATTAATGTGGTGGCCCCTGTGGTCATGTTCATGTGGTGGCCCCTGAGGTCTTGTCTATGTGGTGGCCCCTGTGGTCATGTCCATGTGGTGGCCCCTGTGGTCATGTCTATGTGGTGGCCCCTGTGGTCACGTTAATGTGGTGGTCACGATGCAATTACCAGCGTTTGATCCCTCCAGGCCCGTCTGCCCTTGGCTGATGCTATTCTAGTTCCAGGGACTTGTGTGCAGTTTAAACAATTCCTTCTTTTTAAAGGCTGAATGTTTTTCTACTGACATTTTTGTTAAATCGTGTGTTTGAAGGGCAGGCTACATTTACAACGGGTCCTCAGGCTCACTGCACCTACCATTAAGTGCTTGTTCCTGTGCTCAAAGTAAATGCAGGCAGCATTGGAGGAGAACACATCAGCATCAGCATTGGAGGAGAACACATTAGAATTGATGATGGTTGATGATGCATGGTTAAAAAATTGGTTCATTTATTAGATTATTGAATTTTATGATACCACTACTTTAAAGAACCAAATTTACACAGTGCCGCTGCCAAGAAAAAAATTGTTGGGGCGGGCTACTTTACCTCTTTGCTATATGGTTGCAATGCCTCTAAAAAGTATTCACCCCCCTTGGATGTTTTTCCGCTTTTGTACATGAAATCATGGTCAATATAATTTGATAAAAAAAAGCTTATTTCATGTAAAAGTTAAAACAGATTTTTACTAATTAATGTCAATTAATGAAAAATATATAGTGTAAAATAAGTATTTGCATAAATATTCAACCCCTTTAAAGTGACTGGCCTAATTCAACAGAGGTCCAGCTAGTTGATGCCTGCAGTGTTCACTGTAAATTAGTGAAATGGAAATCACCTTGCAGTTGATGTGTGTCAAGTGATTTCAGTATAAAGCACCTGTGTCTGGGAGGTCCAGTCTCTGGCTTACTATAATTGCAACATGAAGACAAAAAAACACTCCAAGCAACTCAGATAAATGATAATTGAAAAGTCTAAGTCAGGAGATGGCTACAAAAAGATTTCCAACTCACTGGACATCCCACGAAGTTCAGTTAAATCCATCATTATGAAATGGAAGGAGTATGGCACTTCAAATCTGCCTAGAGCTGGCCGTCTTCACAAACTAAGTGAACGGACAAGAAGAAGACTGGTGAGGGAAGCCACCAAGTCACCTACGACCACATTGAAGGAGTTAAAAAGCTTCAGTGGCTCAAATGGGAGAGACTGTACATACAACAACTGTTGCCCAGGTTCTTCACCAGTCGAAGCTGTATGGGAGAGTGGCAAAGAGAAAGCCACTGTTGAAAAAAAGCTTATATAAAATCTTGCCTGGAATTCACCCAAAGGCATGTGGGAGATTCCAAGGTCAATTGGAAGAAGGTTCTTTGGTCTGATGAAACACAAATTGAGCTTTTTGGTTTTTGGCGAACACCAAACACTGCACATCACCACAAACACACCATCTCCACTATGAAGCATGGTGTTGGCAGCATCATGCTCTGGGGATGCTTCTCAGCAGCAGGCCCTGGAAGGCTTGTAAAGGTAGAGGGGAACATGAATGCAGAAAAATATTGCCAAATCCTGGAGGATAATCTGACTCGTTCTGCAAGAGAACTATAAATTGGGAGAAGATTTATTTTCCAGCAAGACAATGATCCTAAGCATACAGCAAAAGCTACACGGAAATGGTTCAAAGACAACTAGGTGAATTTTCTGGAGTGGCCAAGTCAAAGCCCAGATCTAAATCCAATCGAGAATTTGTGGCTTGGCTTGAAAAGAGCTGTTCACACCCGATCCCTGAGCAACCTGTCAGAGCTTGAGCTGTTTTGCAAGGAAGAATTAAGCAACATTGCAGTGTCCAGATGTGCCAGACTGATTGAGACACATCCACACAGGCTCAGTTCTGTGATTGCAGCCAAAGGTGCATCTACTAAATACTGACCTGAAGGGGTCGAATATTTATGCAATCATCTACTTTACCTTATTTATTTTTAGGTAATTGATATTTTGTAAAAATCTGTTTTCACTTTGATATTAAATAGTTTTTTGGAGCAGATTCCTGTCAAAAAAAGCCAAATTATATTGACCTTGATTTCATGTATAAAAGCAACAAAAGGGTGAAACATCCAAGGGGGGTGAATACTTTTTATAGGCATTGCATGTCATCCTCAGTGAGTATTTGTATGTCTAGCTTTCACACAAGACAGCAGTGACCATACTGAACAAGATTTGTACAGTCCGAATTTTTTTGATTAATTGTTTGCTGGTAAAGGGTCCTGTGTGCTCTGGCCACACAACGCAAATTAACAAAATCAGTCAAACTATGGACACCAGCTTGTTGTGCGTTTAGAAGATGTACAGCCTGCTCGTTGTGACGCTATGCCATGTTCCCATTTCCCAGAGCATGTCTGCTGTTCCTGACATTCTGTTGGTGTTTCCAGCAGGGGCTGAAGGGACCCACGGGCAGGAGCTCCTAGGTTGCTGCTAGCCCGCCTCTGCTCAGAGAGAACACGGCACAGTGACTTTGTACACCGCCTGTTCTGTCTGGGGAGCCCAGCCACCACATCCTCACAGCATTGGATGCAGCTGGGTCAAAAACCGAGGAAAAAGAAGAAGAGGAAGAAGAAGAAGAGAATGGCTGTCTGTGGTGTGGTGATGATGAGGGGATAACGGCCCGGACGAGCACAGTTGAAGCAGCAGGGGAGGCAGGCGGTGGAAGCCCTGGGACCAGGATCCACCATTTCTCGGGTGGTGCTGCCGGCGCGGAGGAGGGGCGCCGTGCGGAGGCTGGAGGCTCTGTGGATGATGACCAGCCTGTTTCGCCGCCAGAGCGGCGGCGGTAACCACGGCGATGGGCCGGCACACCAGCACAGCCCAGTCCCGGCAGAGCTCAACAACCGGCGTCCAGGTGGGGGCGGGCGCACGGTGCGGCGTTTGGAGTTCAACCAGGCCATGGAGGACTTCAGGACCATGTTCCCCGGCATGGAGCAGGAGGTGATCGAGTGTGTGCTGCGGGCCAACCATGGAGCCGTGGACGCCACCATCGACCAGCTGCTCCAGTTGAGTCTGGACGAACACGGCTCTGAGGACAGCTCTGATTCCGAGGACAGCGTCCCTCCTGAGGTAGGAATGCACGGCAGCAGGGGAACTGGGGCAAACGCTTGTATTGGGCCCAGATTCAACCCAGTGATCACAAACTGACACATCCTCTGACACGACAGCATAAACGTTGTTGGCTTTTTCCTCCCACAAGCATTCACGCTTTGTATTTATCTTTTTAGGCTGCTATTAAGTGGAGAAATGTTTTGCTGCTACTGTTAATATGCTGTTGAAGAGGATGCCATTTCCCTGGCACTCTGATTATGTACCGCTATTGTAGACAGGAAGCTTTCTATAAGCCGTCTAAAGCTGTCTTCATAAAAGATGACAATATCCAAAGATATGCTGTAAGCTGCATGATATTTGACCTAAATTCCCTCGGCATTCATTGATAAAAGTAACCCAACTTAACAAATCACACGACGGCATTTTTTACTTTGAAACTACAAATGCAATAAAAAAACATTTAATAGCTGGTTGTCCTACCGAATTCACCGCTGCCATTGAACAGAATAAGCTTACACCAACCACAAAGCATGGAGGCACTGTGGTAATGATTTGGGGCTGCTTTGCCGCCTCAGGGCCTGGCCAACTTGCCATGAGTCCACCAATTCTACAGTGTACAAGTTCATGTTTGAGGGGTACGTGAGGACATCTGTCAAAAACTCTGAAGCTGTACCAAACATTTGTCTTTCATCAGAATAATGATCAAAAACACACACGAATAGCCATAACAGAATGACAAAAAAATTACGGAGGGTTATGGAATAGCAGAGTGGAAGCGTAGTTCTGACTTGAGGCGGACTGGTCATGCAAGAAAGCCCTTGAACATGACACAGTTGAAGCAGTACTGTGAACAAAATTGGGTGAAAATTCTGGATAGAATTTTAGATAGACAGTTACAATAGACAGTTACAATAAATTGCTACGTTTATTTCAGCCAAGGAGAGCCACTACAGTTATTGAAGCTTTGGGTGTCTTTATTTTTTCTTTACTATGATGTATATTTTCTGTTGATTTTTATTGAATAGACAGTTGCAAAGTATCATATTTCAGGGTAATTTGTTAAATTATGTTACCTTTATTTGCTAATTGTGTGATAACATATTCATGTGTCTAAATATGTTAAAAGATTTAAACTTTCCAGGGACTGTACTCTTTCAGATGACTTTTTAGACACCGTTCATGATACCTAAACTCTTGCTGCTGAGTAGTAACATAGTAACAAGTGCAATATTGGACTGGCAAGCATTTTGCTTTGATATTACATTTGCTTAGGTCTGTCAGTTCTAGTGATATTTGCTGCTTTCATTAGCCTGTGTTCTCTCTAGCTGTAGTCCAGCATGCTCTTCACAGGATATTATATTTGTTTGGTTTATTTTCCAAACACTCTGAAAGTCCTGAGAGAGAAACAGGAGGAAATTGAGAGCTACTTAATACTTATAGTGGAGCGTAGTCTACCTCACATGCTTGGCTTTTTTATATGCTTTATATCAATATTCATTTATATCTACCATTTATCATATAAAAAACCATAGCTTCTTTAGGAAAACAAACCACACAATGCTTCTAATTTAGAGCAGAATGTTGTGCTGCATTCATATTATATTGATGAATTATTCATTTCACCTGCTCTTTGACGTGTCCACATGTCAAGTCAAACATTCTCAATTGCTCCCCCGGACCTTTGACCTTGTAGATCCTGGAGCGGACGTTGGAGCCAGACAGCTCTGACGAGGAGCCCCCACCCATCTATTCCCCGCCCTCCTATGACATGCACATCTACGACAGGAAGTATCCAGGCGAGATCCTTTCCACAACCTCACCCCCACCTAGGCAAGAGAGGCAAGGGTGGGGGATGGGGGTGGGCCTGTCGCTGACCTAATTTGAGAGGCTGGTGGGATTTCTTTTTTCATCGTTTACATGACTGATGATATGCAGATATATTTGTCGGTGGTTCTTTTTTCTCAACATTGTAGTGGGGAGCAAGCGAAGCGAGTCTGAGGTGCCCAAAGGCATTTATTAATCAGAGCAAAACACTGAAGGGGAAAACAAAAACCCTAAACAGGCAGCTTCTTCAGGCTCAATTCTGTGATACACCTTCAGGCTCACTTCTGTGATTCACCTTCAGGCTCACTTCTGTGATACACCATCAGGCTCACTTCTGTGATACACCATCAGGCTCACTTCTGTGATACACCTTCAGGCTCACTTCTGTGATACACCTTCAGGCTCACGTCTGTGATACACCATCAGGCTCACTTCTGTGATTCACCTTCAGGCTCACTTCTGTGATACACCATCAGGCTCACTTCTGTGATACACCATCAGGCTCACTTCTGTGATACACCATCAGGCTCACTTCTGTGATACACCTTCAGGCTCACTTCTGTGATACACCTTCAGGCTCACTTCTGTGATACACCTTCAGGCTCACTTCTGTGATACACCATCAGGCTCACTTCTGTGATACACCTTCAGGCTCACTTCTGTGATACACCTTCAGGCTCACTTCTGTGATACACCTTCAGGCTCACTTCTGTGATACACCATCAGGCTCACTTCTGTGATACAACTTCAGGCTCACATCTGTGACACACCTTCAGGCTCACATCTGTGATACCATCAGGCTCACTTCTGTGACACACCTTCAGGCTCACTTCTGTCATACAACTTCAGGCTCACCAGGCTTTTTGGTTCAGGCACTTGTTAACGTCCTGGACCTTCCCTGGAACCTCCTCTTCCCTTTTCCCCACTGATGGGGCTTGATTGGCAGCGTGTTGTTGGGGCTGACAAGGAGAGCTACATTCGAGCCACTGGGTGCACTCTCCCTGGTCCTGAAACTCTGATGGGGCAGGGGAGCGACACAGTTCAGGCAGCCGGACCACCATATCTAAAACATGATGCGGCTGGACGGTGATTCTTGCAAGGAGTGCTTTGAATGCCAAGAGGTTCATTCAATACGCCACCTGCTGTCTACTGAATGCAACTGCAGTGGCTGTGAAATCCATATTCAATGTGACTGTATGTTCTGCATGGCCATGCACAGACCTTTAAGACAGGGCTCTTCTGTGGCAATAATTATACATATTATTATACAGATTCTTCTGCATCAGCACACTCATGTATTTTAAATTGTAAGCAATCCCCAGAAAACTGACAGACATCCCAGAAGGAGGGTGGACAACTGATCATTACAGTCGATGGTTTATGTTAATCTGCTAGTTATCAGATTGTGATTTATCCAAAATGTTTAGTGACTGCCTAATATTAGTATCTTATATGCGTTGCCTTATAAACATAATCTTGTCATTTGTGAAACAGTTTGCCAGCTATTGGCTTCGGTGTATATTTTAGATATTACATTACATTGATTACATTACCTGCACAGTTGTCCTGACACCTCCGTAGCTTTTGACTGGAGAGACAATGGAATCACGTGGTGGAGTTGGGTTGAGGGTGTTTGATGCAGCCTCTGTCATGCTGTGTGCCTCAGACAGAATATTGATGATGATGTGTGCTAACTCAAGGCTTGATCTAATGTTATTCAGCTGGCAGTACTGTTCATATTTAAACTAGATTACTAGCCACATACAGCTGACCAATGTAACCAATGCAATCCCAAACGTCACGCCTGGGGGTGTGGATAGAGGGCAATGCAGCCTGGGAAACAGGCCCCCTATACTGCAACCCAAAGGAGCCTTGAGAGGGGAAGGGACAGGTGCTCTGGAACAGGGATACATAGATAAACACATTAGAGGTATTGATAATTTAATAGAAGTGCAAATACACCAAGCCTGGTTATAGGGAGTGCAGAACCCAAATAATTAATGATTCACATACTTTGTCAAAAATAGAACAAGTTCCACATTCCATAAGCAAGGCAAACTAGACTGATTTCTTAGATTTCACTTCAGTTTAATTGAGTCACACAGAAAAACAGATAAACTAAATAGCAATATAGTTTGTTTTTGACACACACACAAGCTACAATTTAATTTGTTATTGATGTTCTGTCATGTCCTTCAGTCTGATTGGTGAGAAAATATTTGCTATTATATAATTGTTGCAGAATGTTTAGAAATAAGAAAAATTATGCCATAAAGATATGACTATAGAAGTAAAAATCTTCATTGCACAAATGGGACTAAACATATCCATTGCCATTTCACTGCCAGCTTTGATGCCAGTCAACCCCCTCCCTGCCAGCCTCGTACCGATCCACCCCCTCCCATCAGTCAGCTGCAGGCTGGCAGTTACAGGAACTGGAACCCACCGTTACTAGGCAACCTCCCTGATGACTTCCTGCGGATTCTCCCTCAGCAGCTGGACAGTCTGCCAGTAGGTAGATTTATGGGTCAGCCTATAATGGACCACCACTTACAGACCACTCGGTTCTGATACCAACCTCTGCAAAGGGGTGCACATACAGTCCACCTAAGAATACACCATCAGTCTTGGATGTTATGAAGATAACGTCTGAAAAGTACTTTTGTTTTAGTTTATGGCACATTCCTACTAAAAGCTGAAATAATTCCAGTATTATTATGTCTAATGTTATTTTCTGTGGTTGGTTCTTTCCTCCAGCGCTCTCACAGCACCTTGACCCAGAGCAGTCTCACCCAGCCCTCATCCCCCTCCACTTCCTCCCTGTCGTCCATGATGCAGCATGTTGAGCCAGAGGCTGGCGCGGTGGCAGGGCTCTGGACAGGCCAGGTTGGCATGGAGACAGACCAGGATAAAATACTGAAGCAGTACTTGGAGGATGAGCGCATCGCCCTCTTCCTGCAGAACGAGGAGTTTATGAAAGAACTGCAACGCAACCGCGACTTCCTCATTGCCCTTGAAAGAGGTGTATACACATCCAGGCACACACTCAGTAACACATGCTCACAATTTTTGTTTTTAGCAAATGACACAGTACTTACTAGGGTGTAACGGTACACATTTGTAGGCTTGCGGTATGGGGGGTACTTTATGGTTTGCAGGTAAAATCTGAATAAAAACATTTAAACATTCAAAAATGTCGATAGATTTCTCTTCAATAGGGATAATAACGTTTTGCCGAAATACCATCGGCACATTGACATTTCTACCCGTGGTGATCAGACAAATATGGAACAGCTACAAACCCCTCCCCATCCTGCATTTGGTAAGGAAGGTCACACCTCCATTATTCTCCTTCCAATCAACAGACAATGACTAAAACAGGAAACAGAAAGAACAATTTTTTCGGGCAGTTCAGTGCTGGAGTGAAGAATCCATTACCACAGTCCAGGACTGCTTCAGGACCACAGAATTACAGATGTTTTGTGTTGCTGCTGATGGAGCCATTGATGAATACACAGTCTCTTCATATATCTCCAAGTTCATTGATTATTGTTAAAGTCAGAAAAGCACGATCCTCTGGGAATCTGGAGGCTTTGAGGAAATCCAGGTATGGACATGACACAGTTTACATACGGAAAGCTATTTGAGATGAAAGAAAAGACTACAGGAATTAGTTGGAGTCTAACCACCACAGCCCCGACCCCAGACGCATGTGGTGTGGACTGCGACACATCACAGACTCGCTCCCTGACGAGCTTAACACCTTCTATGCACGGTTTGAGGCGAGCAACACAATTCCTTTGCTTGCAACGGACGACTGCTCTCTGTCACTAGTCACAGCTGACGTGGGAAGAGCTTTTTTAAGATTGATCCCTCAGAGGTTACCAGGGCCAGGTGGCATTCCAGGCCGTGGCCTTGGACGGTGCACCGACCTACTTGTAGAGGTTTTCACCTTTATATTCAACCTTTACCTGACTCAGTCCCCGCCAGCTTTAAACAGACCGCCATTCTCCCTTTACCAAAGAAACCTTCCACCACCGGCCTGAATAACTACCGCCCTGTAGCACTGACCATCATCATGAAGTGCTTAAAGCGGCTGGTTAGAACCTACATCTCCTCCACCCTACCTGACACCTTGGACCACTTCAATTTGCATACCGCCCCAACAGATCTACGGACGATGCCATCGCTCCAGGACAACAACCTCTCTCTTGACATCTGCAAGACTAAGGAGATGATCGAGGATTTCAGGAAGTGGTATAGGGGGGAACATGCCCCCATACACATCAATAGAACTGGAGTAGAGAGACTCTCCAACTTCAAGTTCCCCAGGTCCAGACAAGCAGACTTGGCAGGGAAAGCTACCCAAAAGCACCTTTACTGAAGACTCAAGAAGTTTGACATGCTGCATTACCGCCTGGTACGGCAGCGCATCATGGGTTGCCATCTCCCCTCCATGCAAATCATTGAACACACAATGCCTTAGGAAAGTGGAACATCATAAAAGACTACAGCCACCCAGGCACCTGTTCACACTGTTAACTGTTATTATGTTTGTTTTATATATTTCATAATGACTACATAGATGTTGTGTGCCATGTCTTTCAAAATGAATTGTTAAGAGTGACACGTTATTTGGTCACATGACGAATAAAATACTTTGCTGTGTTGTATACCTCTTCAATGAATCTGATTGAGCTGAAAGCTAAACATTTTACTCAGTTGCGCATTTCCAACTGGTTTTGTGAGTTAATCTTGAGGAGGGACAGCTAATTCTAGAATGGTTAGTTGCCACTTCTTCAGCTAAAACCTTAAACATGTTGACACATTTAAACAACCATTCTCTCATTATTATTATCCTTAGAGCTGTACTGATACCGTACCAAACCATGATCCTTAAACTGCAATGTTTGACGTATCGTTTGTTATGGGTATCGTTGATTAGGGGTACCGTTGCTCTCCTAGTACTTAGTAATTATATCACCATGCTTTTTCCCCATCAATAAATGTGTGTAGCATCATTAAAAGGGCATTTCAGTCATGGCATTGCTTTTCTCCTCATTCCCGACCACTTGTTCTCTAGTAGCACCTGAAGGAAGGCTTTTCTGGTCATGTAGTTTGTTCTGCTATGTGACTTCATGCTCATAACTCCATTGATGCTGAGACATTGGTTCTCTCTGTTTTAGATCGGATGCAGTATGAGTCAAAGACATCCAAGTCCAATCATTCACCAGCTTTCATGGGGATGTCCACTCCAGGTAGATATCATTAATCTGCCCTCCATAGCATTCAGCTACATCCTCGTTCTGGTGTAGTACAGTTGCAAACATGCATTGTACTCACTTCGCAATTAGCTTGCACAGTAGGTTTTGCTGATGGAGCCACCCAAGTGATACTTTTTAGTTGGCTGAACATGTTTAAGAGTTATCAAGGAGGGGTGGTTATGTGTGTTGTGAAGCAGAGAACCACTGATTCAGGTCCGGTGTGGGACAGTTAAAGAGGTTCTTGCTTAGTAGCAGCATGACGTTCGTACTCTAGCCCATTCTGAATAGTTTCAGGGTTCTTCAAATGAGGCCAGTTACAAATCCTGCATTGAACTGTACAGGGACACAGATGAAAGGGTATTCGTGGATCTTAATCATTGTGTCTCTGTGCTTGTCTTTTTGGCCTATGTTACTGTTCTTGTCATCTTTGTTTCTATGAGTCTATGACCTGTTATCTTTGTCTCTGTGTGTCTCTGTACTTGTTATCTTTTTCTGTGTGTGTCATCTTTATTTGTCAAGTGCACTGAATATCATGCGACCTTCTGAACAATTAAATTCTTAAGACATCTCCACAATATCTACATACAGTGGGGTAAAAAAAAGTATTTTTAATCATCCAAATGCTCTCTAGCGAACTTCAGGCAGGTCCTGGACACGTCTGGCACTGCAGGATTTGAGTCCCTGGCGGCGTAGTGTGTTACTGATGGTAGGCTTTGTTACTTTGGTCCCAGCTCTCTGCAGGTCATTCACTAGGTCCCCCTGTGTGGTTCTGGGATTTTTGCTCACCGTTCTTGTGATCATTTTGACCCCACGGGGTGAGATCTTGCGTGGAGCCCCAGATCGAGGGAGATTATCAGTGGTCTTGTATGTGTTCCATTTCCTAATAATTGCTCCCACAGTTGATTTCTTCACCCCAAGCTGCTTACCTACTTACAATTTTGTTTCTGGTGTCCTTCGACAGCTCTTTGTTCTTGGCCATAGTGGAGTTTGGAGTGTGACTGTTTGAGGTTGTGGACAGGTGTCTTTTATACTGATAACAAGTTCAAACAGGTGCCATTAATACAGTTAATGAGTGGAGGACAGAGGAGCCTCTTAAAGGAGAAGTTACAGGTCTGTGAGAGCCAGAAATCTTGCTTGTTTGTAGGTGACCAAATACTTATTTTCCACCATAATTTGCAAATAAATTCATAAAAAATCCTACAATGTGATTTTCAGGATTTTTTTTTCTCATTTCGTCTGTCATAGTTGAAGTGTACCTATGATGAAAATTACAGGCCATCTTTTTCAGTGGGATTTGGTGGCTGACTAAATACTTTTTTGCCCCACTGCAGTTCTCATGAAATATATAAAGCAAAAATTATTACAGAACATACAAAGTATACAGTTAGGCTCATATATATTTGGACCGAGGCACAATTTTCATATTTTTTGCTCTGTATGGCACCAAAATAAAATGTAAATAAAACAATCAAGATTAATTTGAAGTGCAGACTTTCAGCTTTAATTCAAGGGGTGTCAAGTGAAATGTGCAGAAATTGCAACCATTTGTATACACCGTCCCCCCATTTTCAGGTGCTCAAATGTAATTAGACAAATGAATATAATCATAATTAAAATGTTCATTTGAAATATATTGTTGAGAAACATTTGCAGGCAATGACTGCCTGAAGTCTGGAACCCATGGACACTACCAAAGACTAGGTGTCCTCCTTTCTGATGCTTTGCCGGGCCTTAACGGCAGCTTTCTTCAGTTGTTGTTTGTTTGTGGGTCTTTCTGCCTTTAGCTTTGCCTTCAACAAGTGAAATGCATGCTTGATCGTGTTGAGATCAGGTGATTGACTTGGCCATTGCAGAATATTCCACTTATTTTCCTTCAAAATCTCCTGGGTTGCTTTTGCAGAGTGTATTGAATAATTGTCCATCTGTACCGTGAAGCGCCATCCAATCTTTGCTGCATTCTGGTAAAAGGATGATCTTAGTTTCATCCGTCCAAAGAAGTCTTTTCCAGAACTGGTCAGTTTTTTTTATATTTTTTGGCAAATTCTAATCTGGCCTTTCTATTCTTGAGGTTTATGAATGGTTTGCATCTCGTGAAGTCTTCTCTTGATTGTAGACTTTGACAATGACACGCCTACCTCCTGGAGTGTTCTTCACTTGGCTGGATGTGGTGAATCGGTCTTTCTTTTGGTCACCAGACTATTTGTGAGTCTGGTGAGCTGATGCAGTGTGAACAGACCATAGCCTGGGTGAGTGTCGTTTTTCTATGATGTTCAGTGCTTTCCTAAGCCATTGTGATTGGTAGATGCCGTGCATGGAAAGGAGATGGCTGTTGATGATGTGCTCCGCTCACATCACCACCCTCTGAAGGGCCTTGCGAACAGTGAACGAGCGGCCGCCATACAAGCCGGAGTGGATGCTCTCAAGGGTGCACCTGTAGAAGTTGGTGAGAGTATTTACAGACATGCCAAACTTCTTGGGTCTCCTCTGGAAGTATAGGCACTCTTGGTAGGTTAGGCCCTTACTGCTGAGTCTGCTTGTCTGGACCAGGATGACCTCATTGAGGAACTTGAAGTCGAAGACTCTACTTCAGCTCCATCGATGTGTATGGGGACGTGATCCCCCCTCTGCCGCTTCAAGAAGTCCACACACATCTCCTTAGTCCTGCAGACGTTAAGAGAGAGGTTATTGTCCTGGCACCATGTAGCCAAGTCACTTACCTTACCTCATCTCTGTATTCGGTGTCATTGTGTTGGACATGAGGCCCAGGGTGGTGGTTTAAGTATGACGTGGGAGCTGCGTGTGGCCAAACAGTCACGCATGACCAGGGAATACAGGAGGGGACTGAGTGTGCAGGCCTGAGGGGCTCCGATGCTTCTGTGTGTCTCTATGCTTGTCATTTTTGTCTCTGTGCTGTTATCTTTGTCTCTGTGCTTCTCATCTTGGTCTCTGTGTCTCTGTGCTTGCCATCTTTGTCTCTGGGTATGGTTGTTTTCACACAGTTTGTTTGTTTTCCAGGAGATCATTGTGCCTCAGACTCTGGGGTGGCCTGCTCGAATGTTACAGACGACGCCTTGTTCCGTGACAAACTCAAGCACATGGGAAAATGTAAGAACATTGTCTTGCTCTCGGGGGCACCGCCAAATAAGGTGCTCACTGTTTATGTCTGTTGATTGCTCCACAATTCCAAATGTTATTAGCACTTTGGTCATGTTCCCTCTTCTCACCTGGCATGCCTAGTGAAATGGTTATATAGGGTCTAGCAGTGCTAAGAGTATGTGTATACAGCTGAGCATTTGAGATAAATCCAAAATAATGTGTAGGACATGACTTTTGTCCTGCATTTGGTGGTTCATTGATCATTTTGTTTTTAATTTTCAAAGCATTAAATGACACGGTTCTCAAGATTCCAATAAATGTTGTTAAAGGCCAGATCTAAACTGAATAACTGATATTTGCTGTGTAACTGATCAATCCACCATAATACCACATATGTATCCATAAAGAAAAAGTATCAATAAGATATTCTTCTACCGGAATACCATTGTGTGAACATTTCAATTATGAAAGATTGAGAGTGAACAGCAATCAGCTGCTGATCAGTAATACTATATAAATAAAAATAGAATAAAAAATCAAATGCCAAAATTTAACTCAGATAAAAAGGTTGACTTTGTTAACATTTCATTTTTTCTTCTCACTTTCTGTGTGGTCATTTAATCCTCAAAGCTACAAGGAAGAAGCTTTTTGAAATAGCTAGAGCATTTTCTGAAAAGACTCGAAAAAGAAAAGCCAAGAGGAGAGCCCTCCTGAAACATCACCCGTATCCTTCCACCTTACTGAAACATCACTAAAATCACTTCCCCATTACTGAATTATCTCCCGTATCCTTCCACCTTACTGAAACATCACAAATATCACTTCCACCTTACTGAAACATCACTCATATCACTTCCACCTTACTGAAACATCACTAATATCACTTCCACCTTACTGAAACATCACTAATATCACTTCCACCTTACTGAAACATTACACATATCACTTCCACATTACTGAAACATCACTAATATCACTTTCACCTTACTGAAACATCACTCATATCACTTCCACCTTACTGAAACATCACTAATATCACTTCCACCTTACTGAAACAACACTAATATCACTTCCACCTTACTGAAACATTACTCATTTCACTTCCCCCTTACTGAAACATCACTCGTATCCTTCCACCTTACTGAAACATCACTCATATCACTTCCACCTTACTGAAACATCACTAATATCACTTCCACCTGATTGAAACATTACCTGTATCCTTCCACCTTACTGAAAAATAACTCATATTACTTCTACCTCACTGAAACATCACCTGCATCCTTCCACCTTACTGAAACATCCCTAATATCACTTCCACCTCACTAAAACATCCCTCACATCACTTACACCTTACTGAAACATCACTTACCAGTTAATCATTGCCTGAAGTAACAATAAAATGAATATCTACTGAACTGATGCACTTGCGTTGTAACAGGTGTAATTAACTATCCTTCAAAGATGTTTGTGAGCAGCTGTAATTTCTGCTGTTTCTTTTGATATCAGTGGGATTGATTTGTAGGGAATTTCTTATTATCCATTTGGCGATCATATGGTTCATTACGGCAGTGCAGAATTTGTTTTTTTCATGGCCTTGACTATGTAGAAGTAGATGTAGAATGATGTATAAACTCCAATCCACTTAACATCTTCTACCAGGCTGGTTAATGCTGCCTCTACTGCCAACCTTTTGGAAGATGAAGAAGCCGGACATCACACTGGTACATATTTCCATGTTGTTTCAATATCGTTCTAGGCATCGTAGTGGATGGTACAAAGCGTTGTTTTGTAGATTGCCCTTTTAGTCCAACTGTAAACAGTGAGGCGAATCTGGTCCACATTCTTGTTGGTGTTAACTCATGTGTCTGTACAGAGGAGGACAGCAAGTTCAAGAGAGCAGTCCCTCAGGAAGAGGAGGGGCCCCAGCAGGAAGTGTGGTCATGGTGAGAGAACAGTGACTCCAAACAAGAACACATGCTACCTTCTGAATTTTGAAAAAACGCAGCACAAAATGTTTGTTTTGGATTTCTTCTACTAACAATCTTAACTATTCCTTTGCCAGATGTCACCAAAACTATTTCTATTTCACAATGGAAGAACAATATGGCTCACACCCATCTAGACCGGAACCAGCCCACCCCAAGTCATATGGAATTTTGCTTTGTTCAGATGCTTGTTGGGACTGGGGAATAAGTCCAATATTTTTAAGTTTCAGCAATTCTTCAACCACAGATAATAGCTTTAATCAACATTATTGCTAATGATAAGGTTTGCTAATCTAATTTGCTTAATGTTCTGTATATGTTAAGTATTAGGCAAATGTCACAAGTCATTTCCAGTCTGGGCTTTATATCAACAAACCTAACCCAATTATTCCCAGCTTCCAATAGGTTTATTCATCCCGTCTCCAACCCCATGGAAATAATCCCCAGGTGGTTGCTGAAATAAATTGTGTTCTTAATCAATTTACCTGATTAAAACTAAATTATTTATGATAAAATAAGTACATGTCCTAGCTAATTTACCACAAAGATACAACATTTTTAGGAACAGCTTGAATGCTTGCTGTCCCCATTGAATGACAATAATTGTTAGCAATTTCAAAACAGTGATATGGCAAACTCCTTCAAACTGCATGCAGTCACACGAAATGGTATCAACAGTTCCTCAGAATCAGATAAAGAGTCTGTCAAAATATCTTTAACAATCCCTCTAAATTGGTCGCAATCTCTGTCTCT
>JACXGK010007684.1:0-24991 GCA_016801125.1 Novumbra hubbsi
GCTTACTGGTTGATAGCCTTGCCTGATGACAAACCCAACACAGTACAACGCTCCCACTGGAGAACTGACGAATAGAAGTGCAATCACATGCTATGACTATATGCAGCACAAACTATGAATCAGATGTTAACCGATTTCACTGTGAATCAGATGTCAATAGATTTCACTATGAATCAGATGTCAGCGAATCAGATGTCAACGCAATCTCATAGTCAACATAGAGTAATTACACATCAGACGGGAATATGTCAGCCTGCTTAATGGGGCATTATGTATGACTTTTACTGTACTATTAGCCGAAAATACAAGCAGAAATGGCCTGTGTTTTAAGTAAAATATTTCATTTGATATTTTTCTACAAAATGTATCTGAATGCCTTAGCTATTCCCCATTTATACTTACTCGACAGTCCATCTATTAGTTTGCAGTGAATTGTTTTCTCCTTATACCCACTTTAGACACCCAGCCTGAACCACCCTGGACTAACTAGTACAATTCCCCAACCCTAAACCACAATGGACTAACTAATACTACCCCCTAAACCACAATGGACTATCTAATACAACCCCCAAACCACCCTGGACTAACTAATACTATTCCCCCACCTTGAACCTCCCTGGACTAACTAATACTATTCCCCTACCAAGGCAAACTGTAGTAGATAAGATTATGTACAATTCTGAATAAGCAGCTACCTTTTCTCAATACTGTGGAAAATGTACTTACGTTGCCCATTACGCAGATGGACAGATAGTAAGATAAGGATAATATTCAATGTGAAATCTATTTTCTAACAGGTGATCAACAACATCAAGATCTTTTTTGGGTCACTAACAATATCAAAAGGAATGTTTTGGGGACCCACTTGACCAGGGAGGATCTAATTGATCAAATTAATCTGTCAGAGTTCCATTCATTTCCCAGACATTTGGGATGGACACATTTCCGGCATGTATCATATTCCGTCAGGCATTCTCTAATTTGTCCCTTGGCTTTTCAAATAATGTTCTATCAGACGGCCGGGGAGAGCAAATAATTTTATTAGAGTTGGGTGTTACAGAATCGACAGAAATATATCTGACAGTGGAATGTCCCAGATGTAACATCTTGGACGCATGAATATGCATAGGGATTCAGGGCTTTTGGCACAAATACCTCAAGACAATGTCACACGTATTCAGAATTGCTCAGGTGTTCAGAATATCCACATACTCATCTCCCACCCATAGGAATCCAGCATCATTTACTGGTTCCTAATTTTCGAGCAACACATTCCAAGATCATCCAAGATTCCAAGTGGGAAAAATTGTGCTGGCATTGCAGCATTTCATCAAGCGTCCCGTAAAGAATATCTGGGTAGAAGTTGGTCCACTGCCGCATATGCACAGCTGTAAAACCAAGCTGTCATGTTATGGGGGGAAATGTAACAAATGGGCTGTGGTACAATAGCCGGAGTCTTGCCAATATTCATGATATTGAAATGTATTCATTATGAATGCATCCACTGGGGCAACAAAGCGACAGATGCACCCAGCTGTTGTTAGGTTGGGAATCATTTGTTAATTTAATGTCTGGCCCTTATTCAATAAAACTTGGTTACCAGGTCTATGATATAACCCCAAAACATGATTAATCTTCAATAGGCAGTAGTAAGAGCAGTGTAAAAATGAAAAAGAGCAAGACTGAAATAAATCTCAACCACACTACAATTTGAAGATGGGTGCTATGCTGCATGAAAATACTTTTTGAAGTATCATTAAAACCTAGTTTCTGGATTTTCTGGAGGTGTACTGCATATCATTTTCTAGCAGGAAGAAGACGATACCTTCATAAGTGCCTCTAAATTACAGTAACCGTTCCGTCTCTTCGACCTCTGATTTAATTTGATGAATCATCAAATCTATGTGTTTGTATACAATTGGCTGTAGGAAGATGTTTTGACTGCGGGGAGCAGATCATGATTATTTCAGAGAACTGTGTCCACCAGGCATAGAGTGCATCATCATGAGGTTGGACGGGAGCTGAAATGATGCAGATCTTGTCGATTGACATGCAGACTACACGCACACATCAGTCGGTGGTGAGCAGGAAGTGATTTTCTGAATCTCCCCAGGGAATATCAAGGCTGCGTTGGGGGAGCTGTTGTAATTCCCGTCGCTATGTATACTGTGGATCTCTTGGGTTTCACCACCCGTGGACCATTTTACTGGGTTTTAACAGGAAGTTGTCTCCTAATTATTACCATTGTGCTCTCAAGGTGCTTCACCTGATTTCTGGCAAATACACCTGCTTCTGGGAAGTCCCATTGTTAGTTAACACAATCACAAACAAAAAACACATTATGAAGACGAAGGAACATTCAAAGCACATTCAAAATAGGGTAAGAAGCCATTGAATATTCTTACAGTGAAGGCCATTATTATAAAATGGGGAGTATATGTCACAACGGGTAAATCCCAAATGAACCCTTCTGTTCTACACCACTCTTGGCCCTTTATTTGTCTGTTGATGTGAGCCTCTGCCATTTCATTTCCTATGAATGGCCCAAAAAAAACTTGACTAAGGGCCGTGGGACGAAAGTAACGTTGCATTATACCAAACTATATTATATTATATGGCGTGGTGGGCCAAATCAAAGGTGTCTACGGGCCAAGTTTGGCCCGCAGGCCCAAGTTTGGGCACCCCTTGGTCTAATGAGATGGTCTAATTCACAACTTTTTGGCCTTAACGCTAGAACCGCCAAAAACCTTCCGCGTGTAGTTTGTAACTTAAATTAAACAGACCTTTTGTTGCTTGGTTTTATATATTAATAGCAAAAACAAGTCTAAGGAACATTTGTTGAGAATCGCTTTGACCTCTTAATCAAATGTAATCTCCCTAGCACGGATGATGATCTGGCTGAACACTGGGAAGCAGTTGAAACCTTTGGATCAACCGATTTTTGGCGTATGTGCCCCAGGGCCCACATTCCATAACCCAGAAGAGAAGGATGCAGAGGGGTAGGAGGACCTGGGTGAATGGTATACCAAGGCCAAAAGACAAAGAGCCAGCAGTTATTAACATCTCAGACCAACCTCACCCTGATGGCTGTGCCTCTGTTTTATCCAAGGGACACTCTTTTCCCCTAATTATTCAGGTAACGTGTTTAACACCAAGGTTGATCTTTTTAGGTTTTACAGAAGCCTACATCTCAAAGTCTGGTACCATGAAAACTACTTCAATGCAGTGGCCCATTCCAACAGTAATGAGGCCACTGATGCTGAACCTTCTAACAGCACTGAGCCATCAATAACCAAATTTTTTTGGCCAGAATATTCTCATTTTTTTACCAGTGAATACTAAATACATGAACTAAATCGGCCTATGAAGTAGAGAAAATATTCAATGAACAAAAAAGAAGCCTCAGTTCAACCAAAGGGCTTGAATGGCTTTTAAAAATAGATGGCAGTGGTTGTATGGGGCTATGCGGCAAACTCAAAAATAAGGAATACAACTCAGTGCCACCATCAATTCTACTGGAGATTAAGTGTCCAAAAATGAGGGGTGGATGTCAAAAAGGAATATGGCTGCACTTTAAAGGGAAGGTACCATGGGTGAGTCGGCAGAAAAAGTCCTGAAAAAAAGTCATCAGAATGAAAAATTACCAGATAAATATACCTGAAAATATAAGATTGTTTTGTATTGTGACTTTTAGTTTCCCCCCAATTATTGTATGCAAATGATGTGTTATCTCATCAAATATGCACCCATTTGCATTTTACATCAAACACAGCATTCAGATTGTAGATGAAGTCAGAACCAATTGGTTGGTATTCATTAAAGGCTTTTGTCAAAATAGTGTTCTTTCAGTTAATTATGTTAAAATGCATTTGACACATGTTAAAAAACTTGCTTTTCAATTGATTTACAATTCAAAGGTTACATCTAGCATACAAATCTAACATCAAAATAAACTTAACATATTATTCTGTACACAAAAAATATAATTAATATTTTTATACATTTCTGGAAAACAAAAGAAAGATGCTCACATTTAAGGCTTTGTTTACTTGGCAAGTGTTGTATGAAATCATAAAAACAAACGTTATTAGTAATAATTGTGTGCATGTTATGAAAGTTTACAAGTTATAGAAGCAACATTTCAAAATTGACAAACTGAACAAAAATCCTTATTTTTGTCTGTAGTACCTGGCCTTAACTGACATTTTCCATACTTGTACTTGCCAATGTTGCTCAAAAGTCTTAAGATTCCACCTGGCAGACCCATTTTCAGTGGAATTGACAGAACCAGCATCCAAGTAAGTTCATTATTTATTACACCTTATGTGGCACACTTCTAACATCCAGGACAGCACCCAGGTTCTAAAGAAAATACCAGACATACTATTTTGTGTCCTGATATATATATATTTATATATATATATATATATATATGGCTACCATGCATGTGGAGTCTTCATACATCAATAATGTCCTCAATGATGGCTTTAAGGCATTATTTGATCTCAAACCCAGATTACCTAATACCTTTTACTGACTTCATTTTACAACTAACTGAATGGACACAAAAACATTTTTTATTCTTGTTTCAAGATGGAGTGCATAGACAGAAAGATATGGCTATGGGAGCTTGTTTTGCCTCAAACTATGCTAAATAGTTTTTGTGACTATGGGAGGAACGGATTATTTACTCCCATTAATATTTTTAAAGACAAAATTCTCGTTTTTAAAGACAAAGCTCACATTCGTCACTTTGGACATTACCCGCACCTGTTTGCACTCGGTAATATGTGTGTTTATATGTCCTTTGTTTCTGTCACAGGGTGTGGTTCATTGTGGATACTCTATTTTAAATAAGTCCCGGCACGTTTGGTGTTTGTCTTGTTTTATTTAGCGGCTTTCAGCACCTTTTGTTAAAGTGTTCTTTTGTTTGTTTTGTGTAAATAAATTCACTTATTATTTGTAGAAATGTCTGCATTTGGTACCCGCACTCTCCACACCTGTGACACTGGTGCAAGTGTGCAAAGACCGAAACACAATACTCCATTCAGAATGTTTCCTTCATCCTTGGCTTACAAGCAACATCCCTTTTGGACAATTTTCAGAGACAAAGACTCATCTGTGACTCTTACTGTGACTTTAACATTCAATCTGCTGACATGCAGCAACGTTTCAGGCAGAGAGGTTACGAATCTGAATAAGTGACAGTACATGGCAGGTTTCTGGCATTGAGGTAATCTGGTTGGATTTCAGGGTTGGCAATAAATTAAAACGCCAGAAGCAGCGCAAGACATTGGATACGTACTCTAAAAGCTGCCCTAGATAGGATTTGTTCCATTGAAAATTAAATGTATTGTCTATATAAATGTGTCTATGTAAAATGAGACCCGGTGGGGTTGGTTTGCTCAACAGACATCTCCCCTGGAATACCCCTCTGAAATGTTCCTCGGGTAGAAACAATGCAACCAATCTTGTTCCACCCAACCGCCTTTGGCCAGCATTTGTGAACGCATATAGTGCCTTAAGACTGCGATAAGGAGCGAAGAAAATGTTTTTCATACAGAAGCTACAATGACAGCGAGAGTTAACAAAAAATTTAAATTCCTCTTTTGGCTACAATAGTATTAAACTGCGAAGCGAAAAACGTTTTCATAGATGCGGTGGCTTTGAAAGGGTTTCAGTGTTAATGTTTTGGAAAAATACATGCTCATTTTGAAATTGATGTGAGCGACACCCAAAAAAGTTGGAACAGGGGTATGTTTACCAATGCTTTGCATCACCTCTTCTTTTAGCAATACTCTGTAAGTGTTTGGGAACTAAGGAGGCCAATTGCTGGTGTTTCATAAGTGAAATTCTGTCGCATTCTTGTGTTATATAGTATTTTGGCTGATCAACAGTTTGGGGTCACCTTTGTTGTAGTTTTTGTTTAATAACATGCCAAATGTTTTCAATGAATGCCAGTTCTGGACTGCAGGCAGGCCAGTATAGCACCCAGACTTTACTACAGAGCCACGTTGTTTTATTAAATGCAGAATATGCTTTGGCATTGCCTTGCTGAAATAAGCAAGGCCTTTCCTGAAAAAAAAACCTTGTCTGGATGGCAGCCTATGTTGCTACAGAGCCTGTATATATTTGTCTGCATTATTGTTGCCTTCACAGATGTGCAAGTCACCCATGCCATGTGCACTAATGGGGGCTTCACAGATGTGCAAGTGACCCATGCCATGTGCAATAATGGGGCCTTCACAGATGTGCAATTCACCCCTTGTCATGTGCACTTGTGTGTTATGTACTGTAGATGATGAGATCCACAAACTCGGAATTGTATTGCCTGTGCCGTAGTGAACCCCTCTTTATTTTAACTTTTGAATGAATCCTGAAATTCTCTTTTTATACCAATGTATGTTAATGCCCGAAAGCCAGTTAACATTATTACCTGCAAGATTTTCCACCATTTTCTTTTGGCGTTACACAACTTTTCCACTTTGTTTTTCCTGTCGTAGTTTTTTTTAAACGTGTTGCTGGCATTAAGTTTGAAGTAGACAAATTTTAGGAAACTATAACATTTCAAATTTTCAACATTTGATATGTTGTCTTTCCAAAATTATTTTATTGTATATAGGGTTTACATGATTTGCCCTTCTATTTTTCTTCACATTTTACACAGCTTCAACTTTTTTCCAACTACAGTGGGGCAAAAAAGTATTTAGTCAGCCACCAATTGTGGAAGTTCTCCCACTGAAAAAGATGAGGCTTGTAATTTTCATCATATGTACACTTCAACTATGACAGACAAAATGAGAAAAAAAAAACTGAAAATCACATTGTAGGATTTTTAATGAATTTAATTGCAAATTATGGTGGAAAATAAGTATTTGGTCAATAACAAAAGTTTATCTCAATACATTGTTGTATACCCTTTGTGGCAATGACTGAAGTCAAATGTTTTCTGTAAGTCTTCACAAGGTTGTCACACACTGTTGCTGGTATTTTGGCCCATTCCTCATTGCAGATCTCCTCTAGAGCAGTGATGTTTTGGGGCTGTTGCTGGGGAACACGGAATTTCAACTCCCTCCAAAGATTTTCTATGGGGTTGAGATCTGGAGACTGGCTAGGCCACTCCAGGACCCTGAAATGCTTCTTACGAAGCCACTCCTTCGTTGCCCGGGGGTGTGTTTGGGATCGTTGTCATGCTGAAAGACCCACCCACGTTTCATCTTCAATGCCCTAGCTGATGGAAGGAAGTTTTCACTCAAAATGTCACGATACATGGCCCCATTCGTCCTGGTCCCTTTGCAGAAAAACCGCACCAAAGCATGATGTTTCCACCCCCATGCTTCACAGTAGGTATGTTGTTCTTTGGATGCAACTCAGCATTCTTTGTCCTCCAAACACGACGAGTTGAGTTTTTACCAGAAAGTTCTATTCTGGTTTCATCTGACCATATGACATTCTCCCAATCTTCTTCTGGATCATCCAAATGCTCTCTAGCAAACTTCAGACAGGCCTGGACATGTACTGGCTTCAGCAGGGGGACACATCTGGCACTGCAGGATTTGAGTCCCTGGCGGCGTAGTGTGTTATTGATGGTAGGCTTTGTTACTTTGGTCCCAGCTCTCTGCAGGTCATTCACTAGGTCCCCCCGTGTGGTTCTGGGATTTTTGCTCACCCTTCTTGTGATCATTTTGACCCCACAGGGTAGGATCTTGCATGGAGCCCCAGATCGAGGGAGATTATCAGTGGTCTTGTATGTCTTCCATTTCCTAATAATTGCTCCCACATTTGATTTCTTCACACCAAGCTGCTTACCTATTGCAGATTCAGTCTTCCTAGCCTGGTGCAGGTCTACAATTTTGTTTCTGCTGTCCTTTGACAGTTCTTTGGTCTTGGCCATAGTGGAGTATGGAGTGTGACTGTTTGAGGTTGTGGACAGGTGTCTTTTATACTGATAACAAGTTCAAACAGGTGCCATTAATTTAGGTTACGAGTGGAGGACAGAGGAGCCTCTTAAAGGAGAAGTTACAGGTCTGTGAGAGCAAGAAATCTTGCTTGTTTGTAGGTGACCAAATACTTATTTTCCACCATATTATGCAAATAAATTCATAAAAAATCCTACAATGTGATTATCTGGATTTGTTTTTATAATTTTGTCGGCCCTCCACTCGTTACCTGCATTAATGGCACCTGTTTGAACTTGTTATCAGTATAAAAGACACCTGTCCACAACCTCAAACTGTCACAGTGTACCTGTGATGAAAATTACAGGCCTCCCTCATCTTTTTCAGTGGGAGAACTTGCACAATTTGTGGCTGACTAAATACTTTTTTGCCCCACTGTAAATAACTAACGTTTCTTAGCAGTGTTGTTTCCATTGCCATATGCGGATTCATTTTCGTTTAGCTGGGTCGAGAAGTTGCATCAGATTGGTTCGATTGGTGATTAGGAAAAACATGTGCTGGTGAGGGGGAGTTGAGGGAAGAATTGTGTTTCTATTTCTACCTGGCACCGTTTTAAAGGTGCAACTTATCTAGGTCTTAGCCTCTTAAACCAGGCCTGGCTTGCTGCTAGCCCAGTGGAATACCTATAGGATTTTTGGAGCAAAGGAGTTGACATGTTTTTTTCAGTAAACCCAATCAAATTCATTGTTGAGGGAGTGCTCACACGAGTAATGCCCTCAGTGCAACAGTAGCTAGCTAATTAATATTGGCAAGAAAATTACCAAAATAAACCCCATTGAAAACCATATCATTCTTTAAGTAACAAAAATAACCTTTTCCTGTGTTTATGGTGTGGATGTTCAAACATTTACAGAATCCTAGGCCCAATCTTTATGTCTGCACTCACAGACTCACAGACTTTGAAGCGTGTTCTCACTAAGTCTGTGAGGGTTTAGGGCTGTCCCACTGTCAAATCGCCAAGAGCGCAATGGCTCAATCGCAGACATTTTGAGCCCTTTATGCACCCTTTTCGTAAGTCTGCATTTCTGCCGACTTTGCCTGAGGGAATTGCTCAAAGTTCACAGTGATGTGAAACACAGGGGTTACCAGGAGATGCCCGGAAGCAAATGGAAAATCCTCATAAGAGAATAAAGAGGAAGATTGGTAAACAAACAAGAATAGAAGGAGCAACCAACCCTGACGTCAACATGGTTAGAAAAACATAGTTCACATGTAAAGATAAACACAAAACTCGTATAGCCAGAACTCTGTGTAGTTTGTCCTATGATGATGAAGTCCTGCTTTCATCAGATTTGATCCAACAACATTACTACACTGCCATCCCATTCCTATTTATTGCCTTTTGAGCCTCAGGGTTTAGGGTTTGGGGGCGGACTTTGGGATTGGGACAAAAAAAGTAATTTACTTTCACCCTGGTTCTGATTGCAACCAACCCCTGTGGTCATTTTTAGCTAAAATTAACATAATACGTCTAGCACAAAAACACATTAAATTAATGCCCAGTATACATAACTTATTATTATTATTTAATAAAAACAAAGTTACGTAACCTGTAGGTAACCCGTTCTTGATTATCATCTTAGATCTTTGATCGGATATACAACACTTCATAAAGTGCAGGGTTACACTGGTTCAGAGGTTCCTGAAGACGCAGATCATTTAAAAAACAGCTTGAGGGCAAATACTAAGACAGGAACGTCACATACAAACAACAACAACAGAAAAGAAACATTATGGCAGGACTATGTTCAATATTGACATAACTAGGGTGCAAATGAGGCACAGGTGACAAGACTAGACGGATATAATCAATAGCCACATGCCAACCAAACAGGTCATAGTAACAGAAAACTGGAAAATAATTACAAAGAAAATAGACGTCTCCCAGAATCAAGGCTAATGTAAATAAACCTGGTTCCGCATATAGAAATCTTTACTGTGCATTGTGTCATTTGTTGAAAACAAAATGGCGTAGCAAAGGTCAATGGAAACTAAAATCACCAACCGTGCGAGGACTGGATTCAAGCTGAAAATGAAAATAAACAACTGAAATCATAAGCTGTTCCAACTTATATTTGATGTGATGAAACGGCAGATGGTGTCCTGGGGGATCCCCTCCCAGACCTTGATCAGTGGGCTACTGGACAGTCTGTGGCTTTACTTGGCGGCAGTGGATACATCGATACATAACGTCCCAGAGGTGCTCAATTGTATTCAGGTCTGGGGAACATGAGGGTAAGTCAATAGCATCAATGCCTTGGTCACCCAGGAACTGCCTACATACTCTGGCCACATGAGGCCGGGTATTGTGTTGCCTCTCCAGTGCACCTGTTCTCTCTTTCATTTGCACAAGAACAGGTGACATTGATTCCCAATATCTTATGTTTCCTGGTCAAATCAATATCCCTGAAGTTAAACTGACTTGTGTTATACTGACACAGGGTTATAATGTTAGGATTTCTTTTAAGGCCAACATTTTTCTTTGATCATATTTGTCTATTAGTAAATGCGCGAGAACCCATATTTATAAACTTTTGAGAACTTGTGAATAAAAATAAATAAATCATTAACACACACCTATTAACACACATCTATTGTCTGATAGTTAGTGTATGTTTAATCATTATCCAGAATCGTTTTTAACAATATTACTGCAAATATAATTTCAAACAGTCTAAATCAGACATTGGCTTTATAGCTAATAAGCAGCTTAGGGTACAATGTATGGTTGCGTTATGATCCAATTATAAAATTGTCATGCAAGGGGCCCAGTAATAAATATTTTAAACGTATGTGTGAAAAGGTTAATCTTTGTCTCATCTCTAAATAAAGCTTATTTATTTAAGCTTAAAACAAAAGGTTGTTTTTGTAATGTTTAGCAAACTGACCTGGCTATTGTGTTTTTGAGCCTTACCAGTGGTCTGTATCTTGTGGTAAAACCTTTGAAGTTATAATGGTGTAGTCTTCTCTTTATGGTATTCTTTGACATCTATGCCTTCATTCTGTTTTCGTTCAGAACTGCAATATATGAACCAATATTAATGAACAGACTCACCATCTTCCTGGTTCCTGTTGTACAAATGACAATTTTCTGTTATAACAAATTTTAGGGGGATATAACAAAACATTTTTGTGGTTGGCTGTGTGTAATATTGTGGGACCACTCATCATGGACGAGGGCTTCCAATGTTGGGCAACCCACACACAAGTGTCTAGCTTGTCACGCGCATTGACTAAATGATGTTGTATTTAAGTGGTTTGCTAGCATAGACTTTACATTGGGAATATGTACAGTTGTTTTGTCCCAAAGCCACATACTGTAGCACCTCTGCTGATGTTGGAATGTTTTGGTGCAAGTAGTGCCCCTTCTTGCCTCAGCACGTCGCGTTCGGCCATTAGCTTTTGATGCTTCCATCATGTTACAGACAATGTGGACATAGTTGTTCATGCATGGGCTGAACCAAAGCACACCCTCGCAGCCCATTCTTAAATCATTCCCTAAAGGTCTACTTATTCCAACCACTCGTGCATTCAACCCAAACTATTTTACATCTCATTTCCCAATGCCCCCTACATTAGAACCGGGCGTGATAAAGAGGCTACAAGCAGAAAGGAGTGAAAGTTGGATAGAGAGTTTTACATTGACCACTGGGGAAGTCAGATATCAAATGTATTTGGAATTTTAGCAGCTCAGCCACATCCCATGTGAGGATCTTGGGCCTGCATATCAGACGAAAAATGTTTCGATTAAAGGCTAAATGTGAACTTCAAGCACTGTGCTGCAGTACAGTTCATAACTCCATTAGTCTGGGGGATGTAAGTGGAGAAAATGGTATTCAAGGAAGAATTGAGGGCAATCTATGGTCAAATATTTAAACATACACGTTTATGTATTTAGGTCTTTCTCAAACTTAGACAGGTAAGAATACAAACACTTATAAATGAAATACTACGAAACCGTCAGTGTCAATAAATACATGAGTAAAATGTTCCATTTTAATTAAATCCTATTTCAACACATTCTAATATACAAACATAACAAAGGAACAATTAAGATTAAATTACTTGATCCAAAGAATACATTTCTAAATATGCCATTTCTGAGATCAATCCAGTAAACTTTCAGTCCCAGATCAAATTATACAACTGCTAGGCAACCCACTCCACAATATCACTATGTAAGGAAGGAAATTAGTTACGGAGTAACATGTGCTACAGTAATAATAGTACTTTCTGCTTTAACAAATAGTCTTTGTTATTTTAATATTTTTGTAATCATTCCTATATTACATTAACTAAACAAAATCAAAGTTTGATGATATTTATTAAGTATTAAAGTAATGTTTCATGAATGCAGTATTGATGAAGAGATTCTTAGTTACATTTAATTCAAATTATACTTAAGGCTTCTTAAGGGTTTAAGAGGACAAGTTGTTGGAGTAATAATAAATACACTGTTCACCCACACAGTAGTAATAGTATACACACTGATTAGCCATAACATCATGACCACCCGCCTAATATGTTGAAGGTCTCACTTTTGCCACCAAAACAGCCCTGACACATCAAGGCATGGACTCCACTAAACATCTGAAGGTGTGCTGTGGTATCTGGGACCAAGACATTAGCAGCAGATCTTTTAAGTCTTGTAAGTTGCATGGTGGGGCCTCCATGGATTGGACTTGTTCGTCCAGCACATCCTACAGATGCGCAATTGGATTGTGATCTGGGGAATTTGGAGGCCAAGTCAACACCTTGAACTTGTTCCTCAAGGGTGGCCTGATCTGATGAAAATGTGATTCATCAGATCAGGCCACATTCTTCCCTTACTCCGTGGTCTAATTCGGATGCTCATGTGCCTATTGTAGGTTATTTCAGCAGAGGACAGGTGTCAGCGTGTGCATGTGGACGGGTCTGTGCCTAGACCGCCCCATACGCTATGATGCACTGTGTGTTCTGACACCTTTCCATCAGAACCAGAATTACCTTTTTCAGCAATTTGAGCTACAGTAGCTCGTCTGTTGGATCAGACCAGACTGTCTAGCTTTTGCTCTCCACATCCATTAATGAGCCTTGGCCGTCCATGACCCTGTCGCCGGTTTACCGCTTTTCCTTCCTTGGACCACTCTTGATAGGTACTGACCAATGCAGACCGGAAACACCCCACAATAGCTATGGTTTTGGAGACGCTCTAACCCAGTCGTCTAGCCATTACAATTTGGCCTTTGTCAAAGATCCTTAAGCTTGCTGATTGTTTCTGCTTTCTGCTTTCTTTCTAACACATCAAATCTGAAGACAAACTGTTCACTTTCTGCCTAATATATCCCACCCATTGACCGATGCCACGATGACGAGATTACTAGAGGTATTCACTTGACCGGTCAGTGTTCATAATGTTATGACAGATCGGCGTATATAAATATATATTGTGAAGCTGCAACAATGTGGATTCAGCACCTTGGTCAGCAACCCTCTGGAGAGTGTCACGGAACCATAAAGACAGTGAGAATTACCCAGCAAGAGGCAGCGAGAAAGACAAAGCAAAATAAGCAGAGAAGGAGTTCCCTTCTTTTGCTTTTCTCTACTTTCTCACCCATATAAAGCCTAGGTCCACTATTGTTTCCATTCCCCAGGGCTCTCGGGGAGTGCGCAAAACGCCAAGCTATTCAGGTTGGTGGAGCGGTAGCTCCAGCCTCATATATTCGCCCTGGCAGAGATGACAATGGGTGTCTTTCTCCAGTCCTCTCCCTGCCAAGCAAAGGATAGTGGTCGGGCAGGGGGGTCCCGCTAATATCCACAAGCAGGGACCACCACCCCTCTGAGCTGGGAGCAGGCAGCTCCAACCAAAAGCCTGGCTAATACCAGGGGACAACGTGTCGGTGTTGGTGCCCACTATGGGCTGTGGGCACCAAGATCCTGGCCACCGTGCTGTTCTGCATGAAGCTGCATTTAGTGTAAAGTCAACTCCATGGTTTGTCAGCCTGCTCAGAACTTCATGTTTTTTCAGGTGTTTCTCTTTTGTTTTTTTTCACCGGGAACAAAATGCCATTGAGGAATCCCACTGCATTGTACATTCCCTGCTGTATCCGATCCATCACAACACTGGACGATTGCTGCTGCCAATGGAAATCTGTAAGGCAGACAATTTGTGTGTTTTCACCATCCGATACTATATTCTTCCAGCTCAAGTTTTTGGTAGGCATGACAGATTTTGCTAAGGAACTTGCCCCCAGCAAAGGTAGCAGGAAGATCCTCTGCCGTAAAGGGAATGTTTCCTCTTCTACAGAGCTGTGAACTGTGACCTTGTAATTGTCAATACATTGGATTGCTTGATCTGCCTTAGGTACCACAACAATGTGTTCTCCCCCTCTAGTCTTGTCAGTGCTTTTTTCATGAAGAACCGCGCATGGCCTGTGAAATTTTGGTTTGGTCTCTGTTTTCATTTTAATGTCAGCTTTGAATGCTTTTATTAGGTCTAAACTTTCTTCAAAAACGTCTTTGCGTTCCTCCCACACTTTCCTGAGTGATAGCCTGTTTCTTATTCACTTGAAAATGTTCTCCCAGTCTAACTGGAGGTGTTTTACCTAGTTCCTTCTCAGTAAGGCAGGTTAGTTACCTTTGGCAACCACTAGTAGTAGCTTTGTGCACTGCAACTTATACTGCACTGGTACTGTAAGACTGCACAGCAGTAATATTCACGTATGTGCATAACTGCATTTGTGTTTGCTCCAGTGGAATGTGTGCTAAAGCCTTAGATTAAACGTTGTCTGAGAGGATGAGTGTAGTTCCAGTGTCTACTTTTTGTTACAATTTGTCATTTAGTAACTTCAACTGCAGTTCCTTGAGTCTCACTCGTGGTGACCACTCAAAACAGTCCCATGTCATAATTTGCATTCTATAATATCTCATTGCTTATTGTGAAGACTTTTGCTTCATTTCAATATTTTTGCCGTCCAACACACTTGAGCCAAATGCCTCACTTTGGAGCACACACAGAAAGTTTCCTTCTTGAATCGACAGTTCCGGGAATTATCTTCTCTTCTCACACAGCTCCATAGCCACTGCTCTATCACACATTATTATCAGCTAGCTCCATAGCCACTGCTCTATCACACATTATTATCAGCTAGCTCCATAGCCACTGCTCTATCACACATTATTATCAGCTAGCTCCATAGCCACTGCTCTATCACACATTATTATCAGCTAGCTCCATAGCCACTGCTCTATCACACATTATTATCAGCTAGCTCCATCTTTTCTTGTTTTGCGAAATGACTGCTATTCCATGCAAGAAATGGTCAAGAAACTGAAAATCGCGTCCGATGATATATAGGAATCCCTGCACAGAACAGCATAAACTCGCTCAAACCAGAATAGAAAGAGGTTGGGAGCAAGAGGACAAATACATTAGTGTCTAGTTTGAGAAACTGACGCCTCACAGGCAGTCAACTGTCAGCTTCATTATATAGCACCTGCAAAACACGAGTCTCAACGTCAACAGGCGAAAGAATGCTGGTCCTCTTGGCGGAGTTGCAAAGTAATAGCCATGACTCAGACTGGCCAATATCAAGAAAGGAATAAGATTAAGTCAAAAGTAAAAGACAGAGGAAGAATCGATTGGGCAATCGGTTCTTGCCAAACCAAGCTGTGTTAGCATCGATAATGAATGTATAAAATGAGTGTACGTGTGTGTTATGAATTAAGCCACAGAAAGCACTTATCTGTTGGGTGCCCTACACCCCCAACACTTCTCCAACATGCAGTATCGAAAACGCTCCACAGTACGATTATTTTGTTGCGAGAAACTGACAAAATATTTAGGGAGGCTTAAGAAATATGAGTTTGTCAGAAATTACTGTTGTTGAGGAAAATAATGTTTTAACATAAGAAGGCATACTTGAGAAAAATTTGAATATCGGAAGGTGCCTGGCTCACATGTCACGGTTTTGTTGTGGGGTGGAACCATACGCAGACATTGTTTCAAAAGTAAATGGTGAATTTAATCCAGTACACAGAAAACACGACAACACGAACTGAAAACGTATAAATGAAATGAGCTGAATGTGTCAGCAAAAACATATAAACGAAATACAAATAACATGTAGCGTATTCACTGACAACTAAACCAAAGGAAGTGCAAACCGTGAACTGTTGTGACATGCACAAACAATAAACCACACCGGGTGTGGTGCAAACTGAACCTAAGTAGGCTCCCCAATCAGAGTCAACTGAATGCAGCTGCTCTGACTGGGGAGCCCACAACGGCATAGAGAGGGCTAGAGGCCACACAATTAGTCCTGCCCTGTCAGGGCATGACATCACATTTCAATAGGTCCCCAACATGCAAATCCCCCCAAATGTTACAAGTTGTTACAACATAGTTAGGTGGGAACTACCCTGTAAGTAACGGCTGTAATTTGATTCAACAGTTTTCATCAGTGTTAACATAATCGCAAATAGGGTTTTCAAATGTTAAATTCAAAAACTTGGAATAAGCAAACACAACGTGCCATTGGAACGCTGGACTGATTGTTGTTGATAATGGGCCTCTGAACACCTATGTAGGTACTCTGTAGAAAATCATCTGTTTCCAGCTGCTATAGTCATTTACAACATTTACAATGTCTACACTGTTTTTCAGATAAATTTGATGTTATGGTAGTGGACCAAAAATTGCTTTTGTTTTAAATAAGGACATTTCCAAGTGACCCCAAACTGTTAAATGCTATTATATATTTAAAAACATATATTAAGTCTATGACTTAACGAAATTTGGAGAACGTGAAGGGGTCTGAATACTTTCTGTCCACACGGAGAGGCAATGGACTTGATATCAATGTATAAACCCAATACGTTTTTTTAGTAATGCTATCTTGGTCATGCTCTCTATGTTAGACATTATCTGACTCATTATCTGCCAAGTAATTGCTTCAATGAAGGCACGTCTATGATTGGCAGATGCTGGATTTTCAAGACACTTTATGAGGAATGCACTTTTTGGGAATCACTTTGAATGAGAGAGTCGGCTTAATGATTAAAATGTAAATGTATCCGTGGAAGAAGAAAATCCATGTTGCTGACCTGTCTGACAAAAAATTGTTAGGGGGATGCAGAACTGACTAGAGTGAGAATAATATTAAGTAGTTAGTTTGGAAAATCATCAAGCAACTAGCTGTATCTGAAAAGGCCTATAATATAGCAGATAAGTGTGTTCAACGTCAAGGGAGGACAACTAGGCAAGCCTATTTCAGCCGGCCTGCAGGTAGCTGTGACTGTGACGTGCCAGGGAGGGGGATCCAAGACGAGCTCTTGATTTGCTAAAATCATTTAAACCCTGTATTCAATCGAAAAAAAGTACAGAGACAACATATTAAATGTTGACGCTGAAAAACGATATTGTTTCTTGGAAAATTCTTTATTTGTATTTGATGGCAGCAATACGTTTAAAAACAAAGCCATGACTGGGGCACAAAAAAACTGGAAACGTTGTGTAATGCTTTTAATTACTATGTGTAAAAATTCATTCAAAATGAATTAAGTCACCACAGTTCATACTCAAGTGTATTCACCAAGTGAAAGTGTTATTTAACACATTCATTTTGAAATGTAAAGACTCAAATTGTTTTCCATACTAATGGAATTTATTCTGTATTTCAAAGGCCTGTATACAGGACCTGAGGTGAATTTACAACCTCCGGGGAGACTTCACTGATGCGGCTGTGATTTCCTTTAGGCCTCCTTTAGGCTTGGTTTCCTGCATGTAGTTACTGATGCTTGTAGCTAGCTTATCCTCAACTAATCTTTTTTGTACCAGGCCAGATTCAATCCCCGGTCTCATGTGTGGCTAACCACAATACTATTTAACAATGGGTAGTCAGTCACTCAGTCAAAGACATTCGCTCTTCTTGGTCGGCTCAGCTTATGCAGTCCGAACAAAGGGGCAGCCATGATGTCTGTGAGTACACTACCCTGACTAATCTCTGTTTATTTTGTTGAAGAGCTGCATCTCAAAAAGGCACAAGAGAGAATCAATGAGCATCACAGAGCTGACATAGAGGCCCAGTGAGCATTCATTTGACTTAGCAGGATGTCGCAATGGTGAGTGACAGCACATAGTCAGATGCTCAGTGACTCTGGGACAGTGAGGCAGACATGTGAACAACACACCCGGCAGCCCCAGTAATGGCAGGGACTCGGTGCAAATCAAAATGTAAAGAAGTGCATGCTGAGTCAAGTCCTGAAGAACTTCTCTCCCACTAAATGGGCTTCCTGTTACCCACAACCAAGCTAGGACTAATCCACAGACCAAGGAATGTGCAATATATGTGGTTGCCATGAGGCAGCCAAGGCAGAGATCTTGTGTACATTTTGTAAATATGTCTTTTTTTTAAATATTTTTTATTTACTTTTTTATTTGTAGTTGAAGTCTGGTTACAATTGTTGTCCTATGAGTTCGTGTCAAATCAGCTCTTCCAACTTAGATAGCTACTATCATGGCTATTTTACTTTGTCCAGAATTATAATTTAGGCTTGTAAGAAAGCAAACAACTTTAGCGCAATTCACAGTTTATTAAAGATTCACTTGCAAGGAGAGTCTGGTTCCCCATCACCCAGAGTGACAGGGAAGCATCTCTGGTAATTCCAAAGTTACATACATTCTAATACACTCAGGTTATTTGCATATCCATTTGGTATAACTCAGTCTAGGGGTGTGTCAAAACAATGTTCCCTTCCTGACCCCATTCTGTTCTCCCCCTATCCTGTGTCTATCCAGGAGTCCCAATAGCCCTCACTCAGGGGGGACATATCACCCCCTTATGGCCTAATTCCTATGGATCAATGAACAGTGAGGTGATAAGGAGAACAGATGGGCACAGTGTATTTACAGGATTTAGCATATAGATAGGTGTCACCAACAAACACAGACCAGATCCTCTCTCCTAGCTTTATGATCCCAACATGCCTTTGCTCTCTTAATGCGGCAACAGAGTTAGACTTGTAAGACAGTGTATGATCAATGAATGCATCCAATTGTTAATATTACCACAACACTACAGAGGGAAAAAAAATGATAAAAATTGGGATGGCATATTACAGGATATATGTTCGAATGGCCGGCCATAAAATAACTTTTTAATTTACCTTACAGTTTATAGGCAGTTATAAAACACTGCTTTCTACTTCAATACAATAATATCATTGCATGTATTATCCTGCTTTCATTAGTCTGAGGGACAGGTGCGGACTGGGGTGAAACAACTCCAGGAATCTGATGTGGAATGGCCCGTGGGGGAGGGTTATTATAACAACAAAATATTAGTGTAGTTAAACAACGTAATTGCTAAAGTATTGTTAATTATTCTTATTATTAAAGTAATAAAAAATACTTTAACAATTAGCTCTATCTACCTTTCTATCGCACAAGTGAAATGCCTGAACATGCCCTCGTTGCAAGTTATTGTTACACAACATCCCCGTAATTGCTTTCATTTCTAAAAATGGGCTTGTGAAGTAGGCTAATGAATTACTGGTGGACCTTTTGGCTTTGATTTTAGCTGTCTACATCTTTTAATATCATACCCTGCCTCCATCCTCTTTCAGGTTCTGGATCAGTATTTTTATTGGTTGACTATACTATAATCTATTGACTTGATTATACTATGATCTATTGAGCTGACTATACTATAATCTATTGTGTTGACTATACAATAATCTATTGAGTTGACTATACAATAATCTATTGAGTTGACTATACTATAATCTATTGAGTTGATTATACTATAATCTATTGAGTTGACTATACAATAATCTATTGAGCTGACTATATAATAATCTATTGAGTTGATTATACTATAATCTATTGAGTTGACTACACAATAATCTATTGAGTTGACTATACAATAATCTATTGAGTTGACTATACTATAATCTATTGATCTGATTTTAACAGAAACGTAGTATATATTTCCAAATATAACAGAAAACATAATTATCAGTAACTCATTTACACAATACATTGGTTTTCTAGCTAGCGCATATTCTTCATTTACCAACAGGAGGTGATAATATTGCTAGATTTTCAAATAACATTATAGCAAAAATTATTATATTTTACTAGCAAGCAAGTGAAGTGCAATATTTTGTTTATTCCTGCCAGTGTGGTAGGACTACTTGACTTTGGTATGACTTGCTGAGTCAGCCTGTGTGATGGAGAAGCACTGTCAGCAGCATTCTCACCAGGCCGTCATCATCTCCATTATGATGCTGCGCTTGGCTGCATCTGTTTCACGGGAACGTTGTCGTGTTTTCTCGTACTTTCCTGCACCACCTATGAGCGTTTGGGAAAGCACTGCTGCTAATCTAATTGGTTGATGCATCACACCCCAGTCTAAGTATAGTTTTTCTAATAAACCTTTTTGAAAGCTGCTTCAGTGTTTAGATGAGAAGTACTTTTCGAGGGGGCTAGTTTTAAAGGCCTGTAAAATATTCGAGCCGTTCAGATGCGGATATCTTCACAATGGCCTGTGGCTGTCTTTATGAAGACTGGCTGCATCAATGCAATGCTACAGACAGTCTCCAGATTCTTTGAAGAACCCACATTCTCCCTTCTGTATGTGTACAAGAATGTCCTCGAGGTGCTGCATTACAGAGTCCTGGTTTTAGACATAGTCAGCGTGGACCCAACCTGAGACCAAGATTTCATATAGATAGCAGTGCAGTTAATCTTCGGAGCATCTGGTCCTCTGTAAGATCGCTAAAGGCTATAATTATGTGGTTATAGCGGAACATGCGTCCTTAATGTCTGCTCCAGTTGTATTTCCCTAGGATGCAAAAAGATCCTCAAAACATAGATATATATTTATTATTTTTTGTAGGTAGTGGAGAGATAGTGGAGAGACAGTGGAATAGACAGGGGAGTGAGTGTGATATAAGCACTTCACAGTAACAAGTTTAATACGTACTGGTCCAAGGCACTAAATTATGAGTGTCAAGATAACATATGCAATTGCTTATATTTGCAAAGAAGTAATATGAGAATTAAAGTGCCTTTACATTCTGCCAAATGCATAACATGAAATAAACTTTTATTTTAATGAAAACCAAAATCACCAACCATTTGAGGGCAAGATTCAAACATGAAAATATTCCTAATATTACTCAGTGATGTGTATGGCCCCCACATACCTGTATGACAGACGGTCTTTTGTAGGGCTCTGCCAGTGCTCCTGTTTTTCCTCCGTGCAAAACGGATCTGATACCGTCCCATTTCAGCCCTCCTTGTGTAACTGCCGATCTTCTGGAATCTCCACCATGCTTTTGAGACTGTACTGGAAGACACAGCAAAACCGTCTAGCGGCGCCACGTATGGATGTGCCCTTCTGGAGGAGCCGGACTACCTGTGCAACCTGAATGGCCTGCAGGTACCATGCTACCGGTAGTGACAAGACACTAGCAAAACTCTAAAGTAAAGAAAAATGTGTTACCAGGATAATGAGAGAGCGTTTGTCTGTGGCCCCCCATCTGCTTAACCATTTCTTTTTGGGGGGGTTGTCTTGCTGATGGCTCTCCACTGCACCTGCTGTCACTTACATTTGCACCGAAACAGGTGACATTGATTCACAACCACTTATGCTTTCTAAATGGACAGATTGATATCCCGGAAGTTTAATTGACTTGGTGTTATTCTGTGATGATTGTATGGACAGACTGATCTCCCTGAAGTTTAATTGACTTGGTGTTATTCTGTAATGGTTACGTGTTCCCTTAACTGTTTTGAGCAGTGTAGTTATTTGTCTGCATCCCAATGGGTTTCACAGAGAAATGTATGTTAATAGCACTTTTGGGGCTATGGTTGTTTTGTGGTCAGCCCTGAAAGTGTTGTGAAATTAATGCTGTTTGGGATGGTGTGAAATGAGAGCCAACAGCTGCTTTGAAAAGAGTGCATAGACTAGAAGAAAGAAAATAACACATTTACAAATATTGTAGCATTAGCTAGCTGTTTTAACGTTTTGCCCATCTCTAAAGTAGGCAGAAGAAAAGTATCTGGTATCCATGCATTTATTCCCATGTTTTGTTTATATAAGGGGTAAGAGCTGTCGGTTCTGTGTTTTGAGTGGGTAAAAAAAAGAAGTGGAGTGGAAGTGCAATGATAAGCATTCTGAATGATGGATCAATGGATCACTAATGTGCAGGTTTTACCAACTTAAACCATTATTCCGGGTTGGTTATTACTAGTATATACGATTTTGTGTATCACGTGTAACAATTACAAATATCATGCATAACCCCTTGTGGTTTTGTCCAATCCTTTAGGCGGTTACAAAACACTGTTTAAGTAGCCCCAACAGATAATACACACTTTAAAGCATTTTTCTCTCATGTCTGTAACCTTATTACAAAAAATATACATGGGATATTTCAAAGTCAGAGTTACTCAGCTCAACAGTTTTTAAGGACACGATTTACAACTAGATTTTCCTACTACTCAAGAGAAATTGAGAAACTGTAATATGTTTTTAATTCAGGATTTTGAAATAGACAATGGGGAACATGTGAGAACATTCCCAAAATGTTCCCATAGATTTCTTTTGGAGATGTTTTAAGTTATTTTTGTTGTTGTATGAATATTCTCTGGAAGTTACAAAGTTGAGATAACGTTTAGGGATCTTTCTTAGAATGTTATGTGAATGTTAACAGAATTCTACAAGGTTAGTAACATTCTTTGAACATTTCTTATAGGTTGTTTGAATGTTCAAAAAGGACAAAAGTTTTTTCTCATTTGCCCATCTTACTTTTTATTGACATGACTGAGATACGGCTTTTTCTTTGCCACCCTGTCTAGAAGGCCAGCATCCCGGACTTAATGTGTGAACGTTGAGACTGGTGTTTTGCAAGGATTATTTTTTGAAGCTGCCAGTTGAAGACCGGTGAGGCGTCTGTTTCTCAAACTAGACACTGTGCTCTGGGGCCACACAGTCCTCTTTATATTCTGGTTAGAGCTAGTTTTTGTTCTGTGAAGAGAGTACACTGTGCTGTTTGAGATCTTTAGTTTCTTGGTAATTCTTCTGATGGAATAGCCTTCATTTCTCAGAACAAGAATAGACTGATGTTAAGAAAGTTTGTTGTTTCTGAACATTTTGAGCCTGTAATAAAACCCACAATTGATGAGGCTCCAAATAACTAACTAGTCTAAAGAAGGCCAGTTTTATTGCTTCTTTAAGCAGTTGTTAGCTGTGCTAACATATCTGCTAAGGGTTTTTGAAATGAAAACATTGGCCAACACAATGTGCCATTGGTACCTTACATAGATATTCCATTTTAATCTGAATACAAACACCAATTGCAAGTTTTTGGTGCCCCTGTTACTCCATGTAGGGGTGGGATGTAGTTTAGAGATGGTGGTATCTCATGGCTACATCTGTGGTAAACTAAAAGAGAAAAGCTAGAAAATAAATTAATACAGAATGGATGTGTGGCTGGAAGGTTGCTGGGTTGAATCCCGGGCCATAATAGAGCTGAAAATATCTTTAAAAAGTCACCACCCCTTTTCAAAATGTTCATCTTTTGTTGCCTTACAGGCTGAAATGACCAAACATATTGGGGATTTACTGTTTTACAACAGAGAGAATACAAAGTTTAAACAAAGACTATTTCCGTTTTTTAAGTATTTAATGGTGACCAATACTAATTAGAAACAATGTTTATGCCTATATTTACTATTTACATTACTTTTTTATATGACATTTCATGATTAGTCTTATCATATTAAATGCGGTGGTCATTAAGTAAATCAAATCTATTGTCATCCATTTTTTACAAAGAATGTTAGAATTAATTTGTTACTTTCCATGAAAACAAAACATTTTACAAAGTTTTTGAAACTATAGCTTGCCAATGATACTAGTTGGAGAACTTGTTAGGGAAGCTAAGTTATGAATTTCAAAGAAATATTCATACACAACTCATAGTTGATTGATTATTGTGTATGAAGGTTTGTTTTCATGATCTGTTGTCATGGGGGAGGTGTGGATATTTTAACTAGTTTGAGTGTGTATTGATGGGTGACAAAGTGCTAAAATATTGTCTATTTAGTACTACTGTGTCCTACACTATTTTCTTCTTCTGAGGACAACCTTGACACATTCTTTACATTTCCCCATATTGGATAAATGCTGTCTGGCTGAAACAAGCTCAAGCTCTCCATCATCAAGAATGCACAGGGCTGGCAACATCCAACCTGTCCGATGAAGTACGCAAGAAGAATAAGTGTCTGTCCTTGGATTCAGTTCCTCTCTGAAATTGTGTTAGATACAAGTTTGACTGATCTGTCACAAATGGCCATATTCACACATACAGGTTAGTGATTTTCAATATCAGCACAGACTATTTAATATGTGAGCAAAACCGCACAAATGGTTGTGATTCAGTATATAAGCAATATACTAAGGCTATGAGCTGATCTTAGGCACAAAGCAACATTTTTCTGTACATAACACTGAGAGATGGTATTTTCACAGTACACCCGAGGTGTAATTTTGCTATTATTAACTGGGTACTAACAAAATTAGTAAAAATTGATTTTTGTGTCATACCCATATACATAGCTTCAAGTCAGTCACCATTCAGGATTTCAACAACCCTGTTCATAATTTCAATTTGAAAAGCCTTATCTAGTCTGTTGTGTCTATCTAAAAACACAGGCCATCTGGAGGCATTTCACAGTTCTCTCCACAAGTACACCCTGAAGCAGCAGTTCCTGGCAATGATGCAGTGGACACACTATTCTGGAGCATAATGAGACTGTGGGATGCAAACAAGCCTGGACAGCAAAGAATATTTGGTACAGCACATACAAAATAGAAATCCACAAACAAGCCTGGACAGCCATGAATATTTGGTACAGCACATACAAAATAGAAATCCACAAACAAGCCTGGACAGCCATGAATATTTGGTACAGCACATACAAAATAGAAATCCACAAACAAGCCTGGACAGCCATGAATATTTGGTACAGCACATACAAAATA
>JACXGK010007685.1:0-24584 GCA_016801125.1 Novumbra hubbsi
CCCCCCCCCCCCCCCCCCCCCCCCCCCCCCCCCCCCCCCCCCCCCCCCCCCCCTCCCCACAAACACAGGCCTAATAGAGCACGGGTGAAAGAAAAAGAGAGAGAGAGAGGAATGGAGCAAGGGGGTAGGAGAGGTTCATTCTGGGTAGTGCGTTTATCAGTGCAGTGCAGCTTCTCTCCAGTGGATTGTCCTGTGTGTTTATGCAGAGGCCTATCTCAGGGCAGCAGCTATCGGAGGAACAGCCCGGGAGGAACAGTTCAGCAGTGGGCTAAGGCTTACCTTATAAGTATGCAACAGCACAACACTCGCGGAACCAACCGGACCTACCTCTTATTCCTCTTCCTGCATAATGTTTTTTTCTTTCAGACTTCAAGATGTGGGCAAGGTGGGAAAGTACAGTAGCTGTCATGAAATTGATGGGAGAAGGAGTCCGGTTAAGTATTTATTAACGGCTTAACCGTGAGAGGGGAGTATCTCGTGTGTAGCAGTGGCGTATTAGAATGGATCTACTTTTCTTTTTTTTAAACCCCGTGGAAATCACCTCTTTCCATCTGGGACCCAATGTCTCTCTGGGGTAAACTAGATGAACGGCAGCGCTGAAGCGTTTTCTGAAACATTAGTTGCAGATTTCCCACTCAGAGGGATCAATGAGACCAGCTACACCTCAAGCTGAAGTGTCACGTCTGCTAAGTGAGGCTTGCACAAAGCTTCAACGCTTCCATGTTATTTTTCCCCGTCGTCGAGAATTTTGCTTAGAGACCGTAATCTTAAAATTGCGATGAAAATGTACAAATTCACCCTGACCTGTTTGTTTATGAATAAAACAAGCCGATCTAAGTTGACTCAATTTACACAAAACATACTTGAAATTCTTTACTGAGTGTTATTATCACGTGCCAACCGCTTCACCGACAGTGAAAGAGTAAATTCATTCTGGCCAACCAGCACAACCAGCATCTGCAAAGTTTGTTTGTATAGTCTCAGATTTTGGGGGAGCAAAGCCAATTGGGGACCAGCAAAAAACTGCAACGACTGTTCTGATGATCATCAGGAGTATGCTGTCAGCGTAGTCTTACAGTTCCTCACATACAGTCGAGTAATAGATGTGACGGCTTCAGGTTATTTGTATGAATAATCTTTCGCGTTTTAATGGAGGACCGTTCTTTTTGCTCCGTCAAACCGTTCTGGACTGGAGATTAAATGCATTTCCGTTTCCACAGTCCATGGAAAATGAACCTGGCATCAGTCGCCATTTCCCAGTGTCTGGGAGGGAGTCGTGGGTGGAAAAAATAAAAGCGGGAGATAGAGATTAGCCGTGTCAGTGGCAGAACGCTAGCTGTCCAAACAAGCTGTCATGGCAGAGGCTCTCCTCGTCTGTGGTCCACATAATACAGAGACCGACCGGGGCAGTGCGAGGAGGGAGACGGACACATCCTTGGCAGTGCCGGCTGTGTTGCCTGGCACTGGAAGAGGGAGGGACGCGTGCGAAACCATGACGGCGATGGTGCCTGTGCAGCGGGGTGTGTGTGTGAGGGGGGGGGGGGGGGGGGGGGGGGGGGGGGGGGGGGGGGGGGGGGGGGGGGGGGGCATGGTCAGACAAAGCTTGTTTAGAAACTCATGTTGCATTCGACACACACGGAAAAACAAACGTGCGTGTTTCAACCAAAGTACGGCGCCAGCGGCGTCGGACACTGAATATCGATGTGGTCTTTCCGTTCGTTTCAGAGGCGCTCCAGTCGAATGGTGATTGCACTTTTCGCTCCCAGACCCGGAGGGTTGGAGCGCGGCTCATGAATGATTGACAACGCGCGAGCGGGGGACGCACATGCAGAATTTATCTCCTCGAAGAAGTAAACATTCGCTTGCGAGGCGGAAGCCGTGTTCACCACCTGGAACAGGCCGCTTGTTAGTTTAGCCGTTCAGAGAGGTCCAGGGGGGGCTAGAGGCCCAGGACAGACCCAGCCACCGCGGGGGGTCGATGTGACTGTGGCTCGATGTGAATTTGGCTCGATGTGACTGTGGCTCGATGTGACGGTGGCTCGATGTGACGGTGGCTCGATGTGACGGTGGCTTGATGTGACTGTGGTTCGATGTGACTGTGGCTCGATGTGACTGTGGCTCGATGTGACTGTGGCTCGATGTGACGGTGGCTCGATGTGACGGTGGCTCGATGTGACGGTGGCTCGATGTGACGGTGGCTCGATGTGACGGTGGCTCGATGTGACTGTGGCTCGATGTGACTGTGGCTGGGGGTCAATGTGACTGTGGCGGCGCTCAGACGGACACACATTCGCCATAGTGCTTCTGTGCCTGCACACATGTACCCCAAGCGTGGTGGGGTATTCTGGGAGTTACAGTCGGGGGCCCAATTCCCTCCCCATGCCTTTCATCTACCAGAATCCGTGGAAAACCATCTGTGGGGTGAATCTAAGAGGTCTCATTATGAAGTCATCAAGCTCTAACAGCCTGGCTTCTCTGAGTAGCACCATTGATTCTGCGCCCTGAGCTAGCATAGTCTCCAGGCCCCGTGTGTCTTCACTGTGACCGTGCCCTGAGGGAGATAACCAATGATGCAGATGGGCCATAATGGAGGAAGTCGTCCCAAATGGTATCCTTTTACCAATTTGGTCCACTTCCTTTGACCAGGTGCCCGAAGGGAATCCAACAGGGCTCTGGTTAACAGTAGGGTATTATATAGGGAATAGGGTTCCGTTCAGGATGCCAGCAGTGTGTCTACTCATGCAGATAGACATCAATGGAGGACTCAGGAGAATGGATACATGCATTGGTCTTAATGGGACCTTCTGCTTTATTTATGAGACAATATGGTGGCGTTTCTAACTAATGAGCTGGAAGGATGTCATCACTATCAGCCCATCATCTAGCCGACGCTAAGCTATAACTCTTCTGTCATCTAACTGCAATGGGTGTGTGTGTGTTTCACATTGGGATGATTCTGTTTGTGTGTGTGTCTGTATGACATTTTTGCATTAGAGTGTATGTGCATTCAATAGGTGGCAGGCAGCCACATTTTGGATCTACAGGAGGTGTTTCATTTCATGGACTGGAAATCTTTAATTTGAGGCCCAATTGCTGTCGGGAAGCATTATCCCTGTCATCTGTCTGGTCACAGTTTGTGCCCCCTGACTGGTAGTCAATAGTCGATCAGCTGTCCAAGTTGGCTGCCCGGTGCTGTGGCAGTTAGGGGGAGCCATTTCATCTTCTGCAGTTCAAACATTTCATTCCAGTCCACGCGTTTCTGTCCAGTATAAGCAGTCTTAATAGGAATGATAATTGCAGATTAACTGGACTAATTATTAACTTATTTGTTGAAGTTCAAATGTCATCAATGTCAACCAGCATTTTGTCCTGAACTTCACCGCCCCTGGAAAGGAATGGAAACCATTTTTTTTGACAGCTGTTCAAGCCAGACTTTCCAAAATTAGACTCCAGCATTTCCTGTCCCAATGTTTTGATTTGGATGAATAAAACATCCGGAAGTTATTCTACTTTTTATTCTGTTCATTGTGTTTCTTTAGGGCGCTGCTCACACTGTATACATAGTTAGATCCCAATCATGTCATTAAGATCTTTCAATGTCTCCACTGTTGTCAGACATTCGCTGTATGAGAGCGAGTGACAGGGAGAGAGAATGAGGAAATCATGGAGAGAAATATGTATTACCGATATATTGTTATGGCTGGTTGATTTCACCCCAGGCCCCTGGAGGCTTTTACCCAACACCTGGGACGGCATGGCTGTCACACCGGCTGCCTGGGTGCAATTAGGTTAACTGTCTTCCTCGTGGGCAGAACGGCATGTTTTTCACCTTGTCAGCTCAGAGGATTCCCTGTAGCCAACATTCAGTAAGTGATCATGTCTTTTCGCTAGTTTCCTTATCTACCCTGAAATCTGGACACCAATCCCCCTGTGTTTAAAAACCCAGCAGGTCACATTTAGGGCCTTCTTGGGATGACTAAAATTCGCCAGCAGTGTCTTGACCTTTTGAACTCTCAGGAGGTCATGCTTTGTATTAGAATGATGTCCTATATATTCTGGATTCTCAAAACCCTTAACTAGAAGAAGGATGAATAGATAACATTGTTTGAAAAGACTTCATGAGTATATTGGTGAAAATGTGTGAAGATGATATGAAAACATATGTTGACATATAGTTGTTTTTATTGAGAAGCACATAGTATACTCCAACAGGTAGGGCTTTTTATTTCAAATTTGAACATCCCCTGGGGTTCAAAACAACTCTAAGTTGTTTATTGTATGAGCAAATAACATAATAAACAGAAATGCATAATTTCTTTTCAAAAACAGACACACACCAACGACATGTCATTTTTTGCAGACTGTCCCCTACAACGTGGAAAACAACTTAGCCTTCTATCTTTAACCAGTCTGGAGATATGAATAGAAATGTAACGGGTGCGCTTTTCGACAAAAAATTGCGTCAATAGACCTCATTTTGGTCTAGAGGGGTCACCTTTTCCCTGGTAATATATAACATGTACTTATTACAAAACGGTTGACCTTAAACTTCACCTGATCCTACACAGTTGCAGCCTTCTGAGCCCCCTGTTGCAACCAGAAAAAAAAAAATGTAATAGAGCATCACTTATAAGTGCTGTATTGAGCCGGAAAGACAGGGTTAATAAACACCAACTCAGTTACCAAGTAATAATCAGAGCAGCGTAGTGGCAATCACACTGATCTGACCAACACAATGCCACCTGTCCAAACGCACCATCTTACCCAGGCCAATGTGAATGGTCACCAAGCTTCTTTCACTGAGTGGCGCAGCTCTAGAGTTTCAAAAAGGCAAGATACAAACTTCCTGTAGAGGATGGGAGGATTCATATAGATCAGGTTTAATTCCTGTACTTTGCGTTCAAAATCTCCAGCCAACAATTAGTAGTCGTCAGTGTTACTCCGCTGCCAGTACTAAGACATGCACATTAAACAATGAAAAAGTCTTGTTTTCAGAAATTGCTGTAACTTTCAACAACCTCTCCCAAACCCCCACCTCCTCCCTTTGCCCCTTATGCAAGGAAAGAAATCGTCCCCTCCCATGAGTCTCTGGTAAAAGCAATACAATGCCAATACCTTGTTGTGTTGGAGGTCCCTCGCACAAATGTTCTAGGGAGAAGTCCTGAACTCACTTGAAAACCAAGGATTTTTTTTTTAAAAGATGCATTACTGCAACTCCGGCCGTTAATTGTCTTGGGAATGTCACTAGCTTGTTACCCCATGTGACAACCGTTTAAAGTCTAGCAAGCGTATTCGTCCTCCGTTGGTTCGACCTCGCCCTCATCCACAGTTCCTCCGTGCAGGATTGACTCGCCGTTCTCCACCGCAGTGCCACCAGCCCCGTGCCCTCCCCCCGTAACTCCCTCATAATTCTAAAACACGAGGCACGGTTCCACTGTGTCTTTGAAACCGCATGTCCTTGGCCTCCCGAAACAAACACGATGTTGCCAAGGGGGCCTCACAGCCCAGAGGAACCTTCTCAATTGCCATCAAAAGCTGGCCACAACGCGGTGACTCCAATCCCAACACTTAATCTGTATCGAATGCAGGAATTTTAGGCTGCTTAACTTCCATTTGCGTATCCCTTATAGTACATGTTCTCAATCAACACGCACCCATTTTCAACTGAATCCGGAAATAAAAGGCACCACTGCGCTGTTCATACCTGGAGCAGATCCTGTACACCCACAACAAATGATGGCACCCACGGCCAAACTACACCTAATTCCGTGATGATGGATTGGCATATCAAACCTACTAACGCTAATTCCCACCCGCGCGTGGCCATTCCAACCAACCCCGTGACGTTTCCCCCTTAAAATGACATTTAAGAGTATTTAACATAAATATATAAGTATGCGTGAAAAGAAGTGAGAGAGAACTAAGAAACAGAAACGTTTAGAACCTGTCCAACAAATACAGTGGAAAAAAACACCGGCCACTCACACTTGCTTCCAACACTCAATCACAGCATGCACTCCAGAGAGAGATAAAGAGATAGATAGAGCGAGAGAACTAGAGGTTGCGAGTAGCCTGCCCTTGTTCAATACTCTATTGATTTGGCTCATTGGGCTTCAAAGCAAGAGTTCTGACATGGAAAGTTACCAGCTGAAGGGTTTGTACGGAGATGCTGTAATGAACGAGATCACTCTCAATCACCCAGAATCATCCACTGTTCACGTCCCTGCAGCACAGGTTGACGGTAGTCAAGTCGATGAGTTTCACGGCGAATACACGCAGCCTGTGAAGTCTGCCTTGTCTCAACTGTGTTATCCATGTCATAAGTGACTGTCGTTTTATCTGGCACCGGTATGGCCCGGCTCAGGCTCAGCCCACGCTATTATGTGAACATATACAGTAGCCTACAGCCGGTTTGTGTCTGTGAATGCTGCCTGTGCTGTAAGTTAGCGCATTTACAGGCGATGCGTTTGTGTTTGTTCCAGCTCCCTGTCGTGGCTGGAGTGGACAGGCGTTTGATTTGACGCGACATGTTTCTCAGCCATTCCACAACGCAAGGCCCCCGCCAGCGTTCCTGTTCATGTGCGAATCGGTGATATTAGGCTGTTGTGGTTTCGAGGAGCCGTCGTCCATAATTCAACCATGACCATCTCTCAGATATATGGGGAGTCACCGGAGGGGATCGAGGCCTGGCGATTACACTCCCGACACACTGGGAAACACACACTAACAGACACGCGCTCCCTAACTAACACGCACGCGCTATAATAAACACCGCGAAAAATACTTGGGAGAACGCACCCAAGGATGTGCATGCACACAGAAATCCACGCACACACACACACACACACACAAGCGGCTCTTGCGGCGGCACTTGAATGCAGCGCAGTGATTTATTCCAGGTCTATATTTACCCATCATGGGTATCTGGGTAGTATATAAACAGTCCCATTGGACGGCCGGGCGCTGTGTGTAACAGTGGGGTAATTGCCTTTTACCGTTGCATCAGCACTCGGCCCCCACACTTACGGCCTTCCTCTGGTCTCCACGAGACTCCAGGACTCTAGGTAATGGTGGTCAAACGAGCACAGCAGAGGGAGCTCAACAGCCAAGTGACCACGTGACTTTTCCACCTCAACAGCCGAGGTGGACTGGGCAAGAGCCGGGGGCACTCCCCCTAGCTCTGTGCGTTGACCAGGTCGGGCCATCACTCCCGGGGTGGTTAAGTTGCCGGGCCCCACGATGCCAGGAAGGGACGTCCTCGTTTACCTCCCTTTGCTTTCTGAATGACACTGTTTGGGAGATGTTCTTGTGAGCCGTACCCAGGACTCTGTCACCCCAGTAGCAGCCGTGATAGAATATTGAGAAGCCTTTTTCCATTTCAATGTTTTCTGCTTCTTTTACTCAGCATGATCTTGTCAACCCAGCGCTATTTCTCAGTCTGGAACGACATGTCATCTGAGGTAGCAAACCCAACACAACCCCCGTTCGATATTTACACTATTTCCGAGGGCAGCAGGTACCACCTGAAGTGAGAGGATCGCTCTTCTCATTTTCTCCATCACTTTTCCGGTCTTTTAGTTCAACAGGGTATTTTCACCAACCAGAACAACAACGCTCCTCTGTCATGCAACGCTATTGACAGGCTGACCCCGTTTCACCTTCGATGTCCACCTCTTTGGGACTTAGAACTTAGATAAGGATAACTTTATATAGCCTGCGACACCCAGTGAGCCATTCTGGAATACCACTTTAACGGTGTGTACTTATCTTGTGTTTACTGTATATTGAATAGCTATATTTGATGTGATTACTCCTGCTCTTGTTCACTAGATGCGTAATGGTGGACTGAACACTGGGTGGGGTAGATTCAGTTCATCTGCTACGCTTGTTGCGTATGTGCAAACATCTGCAAATCATCCCATCACTCCAGTTATCCTCGCAACATTAAATCGCTTTGCATCCCACCCTCTATCTTTCTCTTGCTCTGTCTCCCCCTTGCTCCCTCCCAGCTTTCTCTCTCGTCCTCCATCTCTCTCTCTTATTGCTCTGTCCTTATCGCCTCCCTCTCTCTCTCTCTCTCTCTCTCTCAAACACATCATTCTAAATCGAGCCCAAAGTAATTAAACTCCATTCTCCCCCACCATTAGGGAGATAATTAAGTAGGAAGCCTCTTTGTGTGTACGAGTCTCATCTCATTGCTCGTTCTAACGAGAAGTACGAGTCTCATCTCATTGCTTGTAGTCTATGCAAAATGTTTGTTAGATGTTGCCACCCTTAACCATCCCCAGATACATTTGGATGGTTTTGTGTGTGCGTGTGTGTGTTTGTGTTACACAGAACATTATTATTAAAAGAAAATGTCTCTTGTGTTGAGTGAAGAGTGTCATTAAAACCATTAAATTAGGTGTGAAGAAGAAGTGGCTTACTTAGGTGATCCACCTGTGATGTTTTGGTTTACTGAGGTGATCCACATGTGATGTTTTGGTTTACTGAGGTGATCCCCATGTGATCTTTTGGTTTACTTAGGTGTTCCACATGTGATGTTTGGTTTACTTAGGTAATCCCCATATGATCTTTTGGTTTACTGTGGTGATCCCCTGTGATGTTTTGGTTTACTGAGGTGCTGAAGTGTGCTTCGAGATCTTGTTTAATTTAAACCAATTCAATCACATTTATTTAGTAATGCTTTTTCAAAATCAGCAGTTGTCACTGTACTTATACATATGTCCCGTATGAACCCAAGACCAAGCAACAGCAAGATTGGCTTAGAAGAATTCCCTTGTGTGGTAGAGACCTAGGAAGAAACCTAGAGAGGAGCCGGACTCTGGCCAGTCCTCCTCTGTCTACTGGGTGAAATTGGAGGTCCAGACCTTGGGCTACATGCATGTTCAGATGACCAGTGGGTGAATAAATACAGATGGGCTGTGTCCAGAGTCTTTAGGCAGAATCCAGATCAGCTACATAATCAGGTGGGCTGTGGACAGTGATGACCAGGTGGGCTGTGGACAGTGATGACCAGGTGGGCTGTGGACAGTGATGACCAGGTGGGCTGTGGACAGTGATGACCAGGTGGGTTGTGGACACTGATGACCAGGTGGGCTGTGGACAGTGATGACCAGGTGGGCTGTGGACAGTGATGACCAGGTGGGCTGTGGACAGTGATGACCAGGTGGGCTGTGGACAGTGATGTGGACTTTGGGCAGAGTTGTGCTCGTAGGGTCATTTGTGCTTTTTACAGAGATTAAGACAATAATGAGATACATTCTGTCATACACTACCTGATTCAGCCTAGTCATGTTTTAGACTTCAAATTGATCTGTTATTTTATTTGGGGGAAAACTTTGGAATGGATGTCCGTGATTATCCTGTATATAAACTTTTTGAACAAGGGGCCAAAAATATTTTATGGGACTACCGTCCAAAAGTTGTCAACCACAGACCTAAGCTCAAGGTAGGATTTATTTCGCGATATGATATATAGACTGCAGATTATTATGTGGTCAGGGCCTAAAACAAAGGTAGAAGGACTAGAACAACTCCTTCCTAAAAGCCCCTTCCTGAAAGAGCCATGCTGGAACCAGGGAGTCCTATACACTATTCATCCATCTCCTTAATACATGTGCTCATCTTCCTCCTCCAAGCACTTCAGGTCACTCCTTACTTTTCTCTGTCATCCAGCTAGACAACGAGACAAAGTAAGAACCCAGGACTTAAAACGATGCTGGTGTCAGCCCACACGTGTACTGTACGGCCAAGCGGAAAAAAGCCTGTCTTTTTTAAAAGCCTAACGCTGTCGTCAGCATGTGAAATGGAAGTCTGAGCGTCCCAAAGCGCCTCACTGCTCCCTGTGCAGTGCCCTTCTACACCACGGACTCGTGGTCAAACGTAGTGCTCCACTTGGGGAATAGGGCACCATTTGCCCGGCATTCCTCAAGGGTTTCTGGGCAGATGTTCTTGGCCATGCTGGATGGTTTAACTGAAGGGATGGAAAAAGGAGGAGAGAGGAGAAGAGGGGACATGAGGAGGAGAAGCGAAAGGAGGAGAAAGGAGCCGCCAGGGAATGTGACTCATTCTGCCTGCTTTTGTTCCACAATGCAACTATTGACAGAGCTACTCTCTCTGTCATCCTATTCTCTCCTTCCTAGGTCTCACTCTCTCTACCATTTGTTCTCTCCCCTTGTATGTGGACCTCTTTCTTGTTTGTATTGTTTTATTTGTATTTTTATGGTTATTATCATTTGTATTCGGAGATGTTCTCGTTGTAGTCGACTAGGTGTACGGTTGGACCAATAAAGGCTTGGTAAAACGTGAATTGGATAATCCTTCTCCTTCTCTCTCTCCTGCTCTCTCTCTCTCTTCACTGCGATCATTCCTCGCCATCCCCATGTGCAATGAGGACAACGAGGTTGAAGGATTTGCCTTGGTTCATTATTCTTTGTCTGTTGGGACGGACCTTTCTGACTCGTAGTTATGTATGGGTTTATTGTGCTTTACTCCCACTTGAAGGGGAGTGTTGTACTGTGTTTGGATATGCTAATATTGTTTTGTCTGTTCCCCAAGCCGTGGCGGCTTTGAGTTAGGTGAAACATTTTGATACGGGTTTTCATCGCCCTTGAGACTCGTCTCACGTTAAGTTGTTTGAAACGGAGAAGAAGAAAAAAACTTGCAGCGTAACGTGATGAAAAATGCCTTGGATGTTTTATAGTGAAGATCTCCCACTCAATCCCTGAATCCACCTCTCCCACTCTGTTCCTGTCCACTTTAGGCACACACATGCTTTCAAAACCAGGCAAGAAAGTAACCATCATTATTTTCATATTTCCCATTCATCAGCTAGTAGGCTGCATCCTTTTTGACATGTCCACATTAGTAGGGTGGGTCTGTGCATCCTGGAGTACAGCCTGCTGGAGGAGGAGCAGGAGGAGCAGGAGGGGGACACCAGGGGAAAGGGGGGGCCCATGGCTTGGCAGGGCCCACTGATGGTAATAAAGTCAATGGTGTCTATAAATGAGGGGGCTCAGGCATTTCTCTTCTCAGGGACCCTGTATTCCTGGGCACAGCTCATAGCATCCACAATATGTAGCTGTCAGGGGCTGGTCGTGTTCTATTCAGGTTTCCATCCTAACCTATTGAGACAGTAGGGCATGATTACATTACATAGTATTTATTGTAGAATAGAGTCATTTGCAGTCCGGACTGGGCAGTGGGCTTTCGAAGCGTAACACACCTAGATAACTAATTTATTATCACATCAGCTTCAAGTGTATTTGTCACTGTTTACAACAGGTATAAATTATGCAGTGAAATGCTTACTCACCACCTCTGCATACATTGTGGACAATAAAATACCATGTAGAAATGATAAATGCGACCGTCGTTACAATAGACATCGTGTTGGTGGCAACAAGTGATTCATATATAAATACAGTTGATGTAGTGCTCTGCCACCTTTATGTGTGCGTTTAACTACCAGGTGGACGACGACTCTAGGTACGCTCAGATAATGTGTTGTGCGTTAGTCAGTGGGGCGAGCAGTTGGGGGGAAAAACTACCGACGACGGGTACCCTGCCTCATCGTCACCTGGCTCGCTCGAGAGGGAGGCGGGGCTACATTTTAACAGGGGGCAATCAGCTGTAACTTCACAGCACAGTAATTGTCTATTGTTCTTTAAATGAGCTGCCAGTCAGGCCCGAGCCGGTCGGCGGGCCACGTGTGTGGGATGAGAGGCAGGTGCGGGCGATTAGAGCTTCCCCGGCGCGCGCGTGTCGGAAAAACAAAGCAGAGTGCCCCTTTAATGGGCCGACTGCAGAGGGAGCTTTAATGGTCACTCGGTGGTACTTGAGCACGCCGTCCGACCGTCCACTTGTTGGAAGGACAATAGAGGGATCGAGCTGTCATCCCGTTGCTAGTGGGCGCGCGCAGCGGTTGCTGTGTGCGGGGGGGCTTTGTCGTGGCTTTCAAGAGCTCGACCAATGGCCGGGGCTTTATGCCGTCACATTCTAGGGACAAACCACAGCAATTGTGTACAATTGTTGTTTTCACATTGGATGTAAAATGCTACTGTTGTGCCAAAACGTGTCCCCGAACATTTAATACTACGGCGCAATGTACCATGCATGTTCCAAATGTCACCGAAACCACTCGCTTTTAAATGTCCTCGCTGACTGAGGCACCACAGTGATTCTCTTTGAAGATCATGCGCGTATATGTTATATAACACATATTACACCTCGTGTCGGCAAGGGGGGTTTCAAATGTGCTATTCACGAATGCCCTGGAATGCGTTTTTAAGTGGCCGTTGTGGCCATTTTGTCTTGGGCTGTCCCTTGCTTTGGTCCTTCATCACACCTATGTCAAGTGTGTGTGTGTGTGTGTGTGTGTGTGTTTGCTTGTGCAATGCAACGTGAGCATATTACTAGCATGATGGGTTTTCAGTCCATGGCCACCCCATAAGCAATCCCATCTCTCTTGTCACCTACGGTTCTTGGTGTGAATTACCCCGCTGCAACGATCCGTTTATACGCCCAACAACTCCCAATCTATAGCTCCCATATTGCCAGCTGCAAATCGTTCAGCGCAGCTATTATGACAAAGCTGGAGCTGAGGTGGGGGGTAGATTGTGATACAGTAAGTAGGCTACATAACACACACGTGCACACACGCTCCTGCTTGCACATCTCAGAAGCCATCGATGATGTCGCGAGCTGAAGAGTCAGTGTCTTGTTTTCCAGGCCCCATTACACCGGTTTTGACCCGTTGGTGCCACGAATGGTTCAGTTTCTGTACACCGAGAGGGACTGGATCAGGATGTCGGTACCGTGTGCGAGTGTGTTGTGATGTGGTGTTGACCGTCCGTTACTCGTGGGGGAAGTCTGTTGTGATTCACCGCTACCTCAGAGACTGTGTACGTTTTGTCACAGAGGCATTGCCTTTTGATGCCAGACGTGGTACCAAGTGCCTTACCGAAATCTGGATTCTGCGTAACGCAAGCCTGTCTGTCGGCAGGTCTCCAAATGTCTGAGGTTGGATTTTGTTTGTATTCATGCTTGACATTTCAATCGTCTGCTCTGATGGGGCTCCTGACACACTGCTTTCCATTTGAACTCGTGAAAGAGCGTGGAAAACAGATAGCGCTGTTGGAATAAGTACATCTTGACGTATGATTACCCCACCAGCCAATGCAATAATTCAGCGTTCCCATGCTGGAACCTATCATTGGAAAATCCTTATGACATCAAGGGGCCAAATGAGTACAGCTTCATGTACTGGCCCTGTCACTGAAATTACAGCTTTTAGGCCCATGTTGGGTACTTTGCATGTCACCTGTAGGGTTCCAAACTAGCGGAACGGTCTGTTTTCAGGGGAAATAGGAAGAGAGTGGCTTCGCTGTGATATGTACTGTTGGACATCAAAAAGGAGACACCCCGTCTTTACTCCTCCTCCACAATTACTGAAATAGACCATGCAGAACCTCCCAGACTTTAGTTGGTTTTTTTTGGTCTACGGTTCTCGGCAAGAAGGCCGCATGAGTGGTATCTAGTTGCATGCATTTCTATATTAATTTCCTGTATTGAAATGGAGCCTTGTCAAATCCTGAGGCATTTTTGGCTACAAAGGAAGGATGACTTTTTATGGTCGTACTCCTAGGCAAGGCTCCTAGGCAGGCAAGGCTCCTAGGCAAGGCTCCTAGGCAAGGCTCCTAGGCAAGGCCGCTACAGAGTTCTGCCTTTCCGACCGGGAACCAGATGTGTGCCATGCTCACACCTGAGCTCTGCCGACATGAGCCAGGGAGCAATGTCGGCTTTGGGAGCAGCGGGGCGGGCAGCCCCCCCACCCCCGCAGCATCCGTCCTCTGAAGAAGACGTCCGTGGTGGAGAGAGAGGGAGAACTTGAACCCATCTCAACGCTCCAGTTGTCTGTAGCCCGTTAGCGGTAGGGGATAACAGGACGGTCCTGCTAGTTCTCGGTTGGGTTGCGGCGGTTCAATGAGCGGCGGTTATGATGTTCATCGCCTCCGCCCGGTGCACTCCTCCACCGCGTGGATGGTGAGTCATGACCCCCATTCATCCATGCCGAACACACTCGTTCCTCCCGTAGAGTGGAGGGAGCGAGACCTCATTCAAAAGGTCCAGTCTTTACTGTGTCTCTCTGCAGCTCGGTCAGAGACAGCCTAATCAGCCCACTGTTCTCTGTAATCATTGTTCAGCTCTCTCTCTCTCTCTGACTGACTGAGCAAGCTCCGTCTATATGATCAATTGCAGCTATAGGCTCCCTTTCACTTCAGCTTGAGAAGGCATCAGGGAGCAGAGAGAAGTGGGTCGAGCTGCCCTGGGAATGTGGCCCAGCTCGACCCGCGTGGCCTCTCCCCAGCCCACGTGCTTCCTCTTGTCAAATTAGAGGTCAGACCCGCAGCTGTGTAGCTCTCTGCGTGGGTTCGAGCACGGCTCAGCCGGTCGCGGTCCACCCAGGTGAAGGAGATGGGCTTCATCTATAAGTCATGTGTCTCCGCTGCATTTTTTATCCCTAAAACGGAAGGCCACATTTCAATTGCCGCCTGTCAGTTTTGATATTGTGAATCATTCATTATTAACCGGGCTATTCTGCCTGGCGAGCGGTGTAGTAGTTCGGCATGCGTGGCTCGTCGTTTGGGGTTGAAAACTTCCGGGGAACCATGGATAAACATTTGCGTGGGCAGATGAAAGTTCTTCGTCAAATCAGGGTGAACGGTTTCCGTTTTGACGGGCCTGGTACCGAACCTGGGTGGGGGTGGGGGGGAGGGTGTTAAACGTCTTAGATACAACCGAGGCGTTCGCTCTGGGATTCTTCAGGTGTCGTTCAGCGAACCGTTCACTACACAAGGAAAAGTCGCTTCTATTCCGGTTCTTCTGGGGGTTGATCCGCCATCAAACAGTCCCTGGTGGTTGCACGACTTCCCTCCACTGTTGTTTTACGGACAGGTTTAGGTGAAGGGAAGGTGGTTTTGACAGCCTGTTCCCCAGTCTGCCTCGGTGTTCGTGTGTCACATGAAAGAGGGTGATGGCTGCGTTAGAACAGTAACGCTGAATGCCTCAGAGCGGGGGATTAACAGCGGCAATGGCACGCTGCGGAGCATGGCAGATAAAACAAAGTCGCTATCGAGCACACACACACACATGCGCATGCACACACACACACACACGCACGTGTGCACAGAGGCACACACACTCGTACACACGGCTTTGGGTTAGGGGGACATTTGAAGGCAGCTTGGAATGCTGTTTACCGTTCTGCCGTGGATGTTGTTGTTGTGGGGTGGTTCCTCGCCTTGTTGTCTATGTGCCTCTCGTTTGTCTCCTGTGTCTTACTTCTAGAGCTCCAGATGCCCCAGAACGCCCCCCCCCCACACTTCTAAATCTCTTTTTAAAATCACCCACTTCTAACAAGGAGAAGTTTGTGCTGTTTGTGGGTTAGAGTTTTGATATTGAAATATATGAAAGCAGTTGTTTCCTTTTTTATCTAACCTTTATTTAACCTTTATTTAACCTGGCAAGTCAATTAGGAACATTGGCTAGAAGCCCAATCCCTCCTCTGAGGAAGAGGCCCAATGGAAGACAAGACAAATGCATTAACCTTGGCATCTAAGTTAACTTGGTTTGCCTTCAACATAAAACAATTCCCCCCCCCTCCTTCTCCCAGCCTCTACTTTCTACAACAATGGTGGGATATGTTTACAACCTTAATTAGGTTATGTCTACAACCTAAACCCTTGCAAATACATCCAGTGGCAATCGCATTTTGACTGAAACAGCTAGCTGGCTAGCTAGCGTCAATGCTCACACTGGCTAATCAGTAGTTGTGGATTGCAAAGGCCCAGCTAGCTAAAGACATGGAAGCTGGTACATTAGCTCACGGGTCAGACATGATCCCTGGCAACAGTACATAATGGCTAGTCCGCTTTCATAAAGAATATTTTCTTCTGTCAGTATGTCCACTGCATGTTGTCTCACATGGGTCTTTAAGTGTTTCTAAGGAGAAACATTAGCTGGATTTAAATGTGTCCATTCTGTGCACCGCTTGATCCCGTAAACCCAGTCCATCCGCCATTTTCACCTTTTTAAGGATGCTAATTGAGGCGGTTCTCCTTGTGGGCGGTTGATCACAATTGTCATACTGGTGCCAATCTCCAGTACGATGTTAATAACCCTTCATCTAAACCCCTTTAAACACCCTCCCCCCTTCCGTCTCCACCTGTGGGTGCCACCCATGGTAGGATGCAGGTACGGCAGCTTAGGTTGGAGGCTGGAAACATGGTGTGTGTGAGTGGATGTTGGTGTGTGTGCGTCAGTGCGTGTCCCCGGTTGTCTGTGTGTGTTTATTAACGGCGCGTGACTGGCGTGCAGTAGAGTCACAGCAGGATCCAAATGTGTGACTCCCAGTTGAGAGCCAGGCCGGGCTCCCCGATGGGATGTTCTGATTTGATTGTGGATCTCTCCGCTCTGCCGCCTCCTCTCCGCTCTCCTCCTCCTGCTCTGCCGCCTCCTCTCCTCTCTCCTCCTCCCGGTTCGGATCGACGCGGGGAATCGCCGTTACCGTATGCGCGCCACTTCATCTCCCTCCACCCACTGACTCTGCGGCTGCGTGTGGACGGGGGGAGAGAGAGGAGCGAGGGCTTGGACAGGGGGAGAGGGGAGCGAGAGCTTGGACAGGGAGAGAGAGAGTCCTCTGCAAAGACAGGCCAGAAGGAGGTGAGGGAAGGAGAGAGAAAGGAAGTGACAGGAAGGGAGAGAAAAGAGGTAGAGAGAGAGGCTGAGGGAGGGAAGAAGAGGGGGCCACACAGAGAGAGGGGCAGATGGCTATGGTTGAATGGTTTCGTTTAAGGAGACCCAGAGAACCGTTCACTCAGGATCATAGAGGTCTGAAGTGTTATTTCATTGTGGAATCAAGCATCGGTCTATGATTCATGTTTATCTTCCAATGAATGGGAGGAATAACACTGGCACCGAACGATTTTCTCTTCAGGTCATTCAACTTTCATCAGTGTTAAGCCTTTCTTTCTCTACAGCAATGGAACCATATTCCAATTTCTTATATATCAAAATATCCAAATACTTATCCCAGCATATGGTGTCATAAATGCAACCCTATCCCCTGTATTGTACCCTACAATTGTTTAGAGCCCTACAGCCATTAAAAGCAGTGCACTGCTGCAAAGTTAATAGTTTGACATTCGGGATGAAGTCCTCCTTGTAATGGGGGGGGGGAAGACTCCCTTAAAATATTGCAAGCGTAGTACCTCATTACATACGATTGGGCCTGGAGGGCTTTTGGGAAGGATTAGTAATATATGGTTTATATGAGAAGGTACAAGGGGCTATGAGAAGACAAAAAGCGTTAGCGTTTCCAGTGAAATGGGGTTATACTAGTGAAACACAGGTTATTACAACCAGTTTAGCTCTAACAATAGTTACATGGTGTTTATGGCGTAATACACACGCTTAAATGAAAACCTTTCTAGACAAGATTGCCAAATTCAAGTCATTTCCGATTGTCTTCATTTAGACCATGAATTCATGAAAGAAAACATTTTGGAAATGTTCCCAGGATTTTGCAGCGTTACGTTAAAGGTGATGCACTTTTTTATATAGATATATTTTTGGGCATTTGATTGGTTTTGTAGGAGAGAGGAGAGAGGAGAGACAGTGGTGAAGACAGAGGAGAGTGTGCTCAAAGTGAAGGGAGCCGGACTCGAACCCATACAGCAGCGGTATATATGTGTTCCAGAGGCAGCGACCTAGAACGCAGGACTACCCCAGGCCCAAGGTGATGCACTTATGATTTCAAATGCCACCTATGGTCCATTGCTTCAGTAAGAGCTCTGAATATGTAGTATTGCCCCATTCACCTGAGAGGTTTGAATTCCCAGATATACGCTAGGTGTTTTTGAATAACAGGTGGGCAGACTAATTAAGATGCACAGTGAGATGATTGGATCTGATTTATACACCACTGTTGGTTGATAAGCTCCACCATAGTATTCCATCCCCTCTCAAATCCTGGCCTCCTCTCACCAGAAAAATCCCAGTAGAGGAAAGACAGAGATATTTTCTTTCCAGTAGAGAGATAGGAGGAAGGTATAATGGTGGGAGCAAATGTCTGCCTATCTCTTATCTCACGCAGAAGCATCTGCTGACAGCTGATAAGTTTGCTCGATTGTGTTTTTCCTCTCCCTTGATCTCCTGATCAGATCCTCCAGTCTGATGCCTGGACTGCTCATCAGGCGGCAGAGACATCTGCTCTGGCGTGTTTCTTATCTCACCTCTGGGTTCGCTCGTCATTTACTCATCTTTATTAAGGTCTCTGGAAGGGAACTCATAAGGCGCTGTTTGCAGTCTGCCGGTAATTAAAGATGCCGCGCTCATTCACGCCGTTCCGTGGACCTATTTTAATAGACGCCGTCGAGTCTCGTAACGGGTACCGCTCATTGTGCGCTCTCTATTTGTGGCGCTGTGAACTGTGAATCCTCGACAGTGTCGGTTTCTGCCTGCGAATCGGCGTTCCTAGAGACTCTGCGCCTCCATTTTGAGTGTTGCCTGTGCCCGTTCCTCATTGGTTTAGACAGTGAACCCCTAACACCCAGCCGTGACTCTTCAGCAGTCCCTTGCGCTGCCGTGTATATTTAGACAAGAGGAACCTCTGTTACACACGACGACGTCACTCGTTCCCTTCACCCCGGACACTAGCCACACTCTCTGAGGAGATTAGACGTACCGGCGTTGTCTGTCGCTCGCTGAAAGTTACTCGACACGCGGAAAGGTATGCTAAAGCAGGACTATCTTATTCTATCTGACGGAGTAGGGCTTTAATATCTGAGGACGTTGCCAGCGTGGATCTCCCAGTGTCCTGCGCGCCTGGGGCTATGAGAACCTTGTCGAGTTGGGGTCTACCGTTACTGAAAACAAAAGAGATATCTGTGATATCTGTCTGTGATATCTTTAATACATGGAGTGGAGGAGGGCCGTGGATGTTCATTTGTTAAGTGCTCTGCTGTCCTAACTGATTGTTGCTGTGAATGGGAAATGCGTTAGAAACAGGAAGGAAAGCTGTGGATCTGTGTTGCTATAATGAGGTATCTAACAAAAAGGCCAATCAGGGATGAACGTATGATCTCCCATTGCTGTTGTGGTTCTGTTACTGATGATGATGGAGGAGCCAGATGTGACATCGTTCACCACACGTCGTTCTTCGTTGCTTTGGGTTGAACACTGATTTAAAGAAACTAATCTATAGAAACCGACCTGTAGTAGCTGATCTATAGTAACTTATCTGTTCGTGCTGTGTAGTGGGTCAGTAACTGATCCATGCATGCTTTATAGTGAGTCTATTACTGCTTTATGTCTAAGTAGTTGGTCCGTTGCTGATCAATTCCTGCTATATAGTGTCTCTGTATCTGATCTATACCTGCTCTATAACTGCTCTATTCTTACTCTGTATCCATGATATAACTTATCTATTCAGGCTCTGTACCTGCTTCACCAGGGTGATTCCAATAATCTTTTGAGTCCAAAGATCCATCAGATTGAGGCATTGTGTATGTGTCTTCACAGGAGGGGAACTGGGAACGTGTCTCTGCATGCAGAATGTACCAAAAACACAGAATCAAATCAGAAGTGTTGGCTTATCATGATGGATTATGTGATTGGGTATTACTCTGGTAATTAAAGGAAGTTCTCACATAGAGACTGTTACACTCTGTGTTTATTCCGTATCAGTGGTGGCTAACATGCTGCTCGGACTCAGAAGTGAAGATAAATAAGGCACATTTCCTTGATGGTCATTTTAAACAGTCGGTTGTGTTGAAGTCGTCTTTTGGTTCAATAATACATTGCACTTTGTTACTCTGTGCATCTGTGATAGCTTTTAGCTTTTTGTTCAAACCCATTTACTTCCCTTCCCTACAAAAGCCTTTTGACTGACAGAAAATGGACCGTAGGCTTTTGCTCTTGTCATTTTTAGTTGAGAAGAGCAGCTCTCCCTTGCTGTGCTTTCCCCCTGCCCTCTCTCTCTGGTGGGAGTTTACCAGATCTGTATAACGTGTATAATGTGAGCGGTTTTAGCTGTGTTTCAATAGGCTTTTTGGAGCATCAAATAAAATCGAGATGAGATCACATAGTTGTACATAGACAGTGATGCCATAGCATCCAACCTGCATCTTTCTGTGATTCCCGCTAACTAAAAAGGCTTCGCCAATGCCTCTCTCTCTCTCTCTCTCTCTCTCTCTCTCTCGCATTCTCTCCATCTCCATTCGCTCCTCTCTATCTGCCTTCATCCCCTCTCTACCATCCTCACTCATCCTCTCCGATCACTCCCCCCCTCCCTCCCCCTCCCTCTCTCCCCATGACTAAAGGCAGCTCACTCCTCTGCAGTATCTGCCGCCCTCCCTGATTTGTTCGGAGCTGGGGGGGATCTGCATTGGCTGGCCCACTTGTGATTTCTCCCCTCCTCTTTTCTCCTGCTCTCTCTGTCCCATCATCTTCGCTTAGTTTCACCTGAGCCCCTTTTGCTCTCCTCTCTCCCTCTTTCCCTCACGCTCTCCCTTCCTGTCTTCACCAGCAGCTCTCTCTCTCTCTTTCAACAGCTATCGTCTTTTGGTTTCCTTCCTCTCTCTTTCGCTCCCTCTCTTACCTGCCTCGGTTACTCTCCGTCTGGCGACGCGTGTGGTGGCTGTTTCAGAGAAGTCGTGGGGGGCTCTCCTGGTTCACCCCGCGGACCACCACACTTTCCTCGTCTCTGGAAACGAAATAGAGGAAGGAGGATGCTGGGGAAAAGGATCCACTGAGCGAGGGAAGAGCCAAAGGAATCCCTGTCCACTGCACTCAGGGCAACACACTGACTAAGAGATTGTGATAGCGGTGAGGGGCAGACGCCAGCGAGCGGATAGTGTGCGGGAGAGATCCCAACGCGCGCTCCTCTCCTCTCCTGCTCTGTGGCGTTCGTGGCTGTTCATCGGCGCCGAGGAGGAGCAGCGAGCAGCGCACAGCTAGCAACGCGCAGAGCGGAGCCCAGTGGCGCAGGTCGCTCGCGTCTCCTCCAGGAAACTCCAGGTGACGGGGGCTTGTGGGAGGGGGGACACGCGCACCGAGGTGACAACAAAACGCAGCGTGCACTCGCGGCGCGGCCATGGACATAGTATCCGCCGTGGACGGACGGTTCTGGGGAGAAGCAAACTGAAAAAGGGGGCTGCCGTGATTTCCACAGGACCCGTCGGCGGTGACCGGGAGAGGAGAGAGGGAAACCCGACTGGAAGCTGAGCCACACTTTGTCCTCAGGGGGACCTGGATTTACCCTTGGAAAGAGTCCTACTTTATTGTTACTTTATTTATACTTGCAGTTTATATGGCTTCTTCGATACGACCCGGAGGTCGTTAAGTGTTGTTCCGCGAGAGTTTACCTGAGGTCACCTGCGCCGTTCGTCATAGACCACGGGTCTAAAGGGCCGTTGTCTTTGGTCGAGTGGACCATGCTGTCTGTTAGGATGCCACAGGCCCGTGGGTCCTACTCCTGGATTAGTGCCCTGGTTCTGGCCATGGGCTGGGTGGTGGGGTCCTTGTCCCCCGACCTCCAGATCCTATCAGCCACGCCGGGGGAGGGGCTACCCTTGCCCCCTGCCCCCCTTCCGGAGCCCCATGCTGGGCCTGATCCCGACCACCACGCTCAGGGGGGCGGGCACCACCCTGCTAATGCCTCGCCCGTCTCCATCTACCGTTCTCCTGGCCATGCCTCGCTGAGGGGCGGACATGGTAAGTTTCCCTCTCCCCCTCTTTCTCTTCATCCATTTTCATTGCTCTACAGCTTTCTCTCCCCCTATCTCTTTCTCCCCCACTAACTCTCTCTTTCTCTCGATCCATCCATGTCTCTATCTGGTAGTGGAGAGCAGAACTGTCTGTAATGTGTGGTGGCAATCCCTCCCTCTCTATCTCTCTGTTGTCCGTCTCTCTTTCCACCTCCCTCTCTCCCACTGGCTCTCTTCAGTCTGGCGGAGTCATCTCAAGTGACCGTGGTGATCTCGGCTTCTCTCTCCACCCCCAGAGAGGCAGCCAGTGGTAACGAGAGATAACCGTGTCTGACAGCGAAGTGGCGTTGCGGAGTTGCAAACGACATTATGTTGTTACCGTGATTAGCTGAGATTATTACTTAGAGGGACTGACGAGGAAAATAAACAAGCCTGTTGTCTTATTGGCACGCGTGAGGGTTTAGCGCCGTCTCCGAGGGTGGTGTTGTGGTAGTGAATGGAAGATTTTGATTCATATTAGAGGAGTTCAGGCCCTGCCACCGAGGACCAGGTGGACCTGACACCCAAGCAGGGAGAGAGAGATCGTCCCTGTCTCTCTGTCTGCCTGAATACTTAGCATGCCTTTTTCACCAAGGAAGCATGAGTTGATGTGGTGTTATGTACTGTGTGTGTAGGGTCAGGGAGACAGGGTCTGGATGTGTTTTCACCTGGCTGGTCTGCTTATCATTCAGCTGCAGTCTCTGACATGATGTTAGTTACCGATGCAGACCAGGCCTTGAAAACATCCAGAACGGAGGATAACAGGATGATAGTCCATGGAAGGGCTAAGGCTCTCCCAACCAGGAGATTCTGGCTCTGCATGTTGATATACATCCTTGGAGAAATCACTTCTCTTCCCACATAATTACCAAATATGATAGTCTGGAATGGAAAAATACTGAATAGAATAGTTTGGAATATGTTTTGGGTTTTGCATAATGCATAACAATAAGATGCAGAGTGTTTGATATGACACGTCTGAGCAAACAACTTGACTTGCTAAATAACTTGACATTGGCTAGCATTTTTTTGTTATGTCCAGTCCTATTAATATTGTCTGTAGACTGTAATTTCCACTGCAGATGGGAACAATATTATGTTATACAACTATCTAGTGTCCCTGAAACTTGTTAGCTAACCCTATTAAAATGTATGTACTCACGACTGTAAATCGTTTAGGATTGATACTCCTGTTTGATTTCTTAAGTGTAATTAGCAGCTTCCTAGTTTCAATCAATCTTAAGTAGCATCCGTCATTTGGAGCAGTCACGATTAAGCACTTTTAGAAACAATGTTGAATATGGAAAAATGTAGGCAAACTGTAATTATATAAAATGTATGTATTATAGTCTGAAATAGGATTATTGCGAAATGGATAAGGAAAGTACCAACCTTGTTTTAAATTCCGTGAAGGTAGAGTGCTGAATGTACTGTTTCATGGAGCTGTTTTGGAGAACGTCTGTGCGTGATTGTGTATTTGTGCATGGAAGAGTATTACGATGGCTATATAAGGCACTGCAGAACAATGCTTCACTCAAAGCCGGCAGGGCGATCCTATAGGTTTCTTTTCTCACCAGCAAACACTGGAGAGAGAATGGGAAGAGAGAATGGGATGATGGGTTGAGAGGGAGAGAGATGATTGAGAAGGGTGGGGAAAGAGGAAAGAGAAGGATGGAGAGATAAGGGGAGGAGTATGTTAGAGATCATGAGAGAGAGAGAGGAGATGGGGCTGATAGGTAGTGTGAAAGAGACAGAGAGATACAAACAATGAGGCAAGGGCTGGTTTACCCAACAGGCACCTGCTACCCCAGGGCCCCCGACTTCCTGCACCCCAAACCTCAGAAGAGAAAGCTTCTGGCCCCAAATTGCACAGATAGCAGACTGGGTCAAATAGCGGGACATTTGCTTTTTAAACTACAGCATTCTCTCTCTTTGCGTGAAGAATGGTGTTGAAGTGAACATTAGCCGTTGGGGAGCCCCAAAATCCCCCTGGGGCCCTAATGACGGAAGTCCAGGCCCGAGAAAGGTAGAAGACACCCCTAAAGATAACTGGACAGCGAGAGGAGGGAGAGTTAAAAAAGCAAAAGTGAGTTCAGAGGGTCCAGACGAACAGACAGTTAACCTCCTAGATGGGTTAGGGTGATACGAGTCTTACACTCCAGCAGTTTTAATGCTCCAATACACCAGCTGATTGGAATTCAGAAGACACGGGCTCAGGCAGGCACGCCAAGTCAAGCGGCAGTTTATAGGATAATACTGCGTTTGTCTTGACTGTATCGTGCCGTATAATGACGCGGTCCTTTCTGCCGTGTGTACGACACGTGATACAAGTAACGCTACGCAATGGAGAGCGGCAGGCGTCCGGTCATACTGCCCACCTGTGGAGTGGCGTTCGTGTGTTAGACAATACACATTGTAACCATGCTCTGTGGCCCCCCCCCATTATGGGATGCATCCATATCAGAGAACCAAGGGAGGGGGCGGAAGTGCGGATGGGGTTGAAGATTCTCCATCAGTTTCTCCATCTCTATATCTCGGCAGAGCAGACCTCCTCTGGGTTCCCGTTAGAAACCATTCCCTCACTCTACAATTCTACCTCCCCCCTTCCACTATGCACCCCCCCCCCCCTCCTCCTCGTATATTCTCCTTTTCCCCGTTGTACCCTTCCCACTGACCTATGCAGAAAATCGATAGGCAGAGCTGTTTTAGCTCCTTAATTATCAGGTTATTCTTAGTTTTTCGCCTGTTTGCCTTTAGAAGGGGGGGGGGGGGGGG
>JACXGK010007686.1:0-24631 GCA_016801125.1 Novumbra hubbsi
GACGGACAACACACCCACAGACAACACACCCACACACACGGACGGACAACACACCCACACACACGGACGGACAACACACCCACACACACGGACGGACAACACACCCACTACCACAAACACATGCTCATAAGCTCCACACACAGCGTTTTGGGCCGAGGCAACTTCAGCGAGCTTGACTGAAACAATAGCTGACAAAATTAAACTAGTACCTGGTGAATGTCAGCTGGCCAGTAAAGCTTGACTGAAACAATAGCTGACAAAATGAAACTAGTACCTGGTGAATGTCAGCTGGCCCCACACCATTTATCAACAGACGTAATTGACCATCATTCAGCCCAAATCCTAAATGTGCATCACATATTTAAAGGTGTGTCTTTCTAAACCCCTGATAGGTTAGAAGTGGAGAATTACACAGAAAGGCAGCATTGTAACTGTCTGCGGTCTGCGTGGGACTAGTTATTACAAAGGTAGACCACGAGGAAACTACACATTACACCTGCATCCTAAATGACATGCTATTCTCTGTAGTGCTCTCATCATAAGCAGGGCCCCTATAGGGAAACCCTACAGGCCCGGGTGAGCAGTGGTGCACTTTGTAGGTAATAGGGTACTATTTGTGAGGCCGTGCGTGACCGCTCTCTATATCAAGGACAAGGGCTTTCCCCGTGCCTTTGTCTCGTTGCTCCCAGAGTTCCTGACAAGACGGACATCCTCCTGCTAACATGGAGCATTGGCTGCTCCTGGCGCTCCTGGCCTGCCTCTCCCTGGAGCTGTCTGGAGGAGAGACCCCGGACCACAGGGGCACCCAGCCCCAGGGAAGACAGCCAGGTCGGGTGAAGAGGAGGCGTGAGGGCAGGAGGAGCAAGGAGCAGTCTCCACCTCCTCTTGCCCTGACGAGGCTGGGCGGCATTCCTGCCATCGCTGGAGGAGAGGATGGAAGGCCTGTTTTCGTAGAGTCCTACAAGGGTGTTGACGACCGGCAGGCCCACTACAACATTCTACCAGGTCAGCGCTCCACCTACCCCTTGGTTCTCTATCCCTTCATCTCTCTTTCTCCACCTCCGTCACCCTCCATCTCTCTACCTCCCCCTTTCTCTATTCCTCTCTCTCAACATCTCTGACTCCATTTCTTTCGCTGCTATTATATGAAACAGTACCAGTACAGATGACCTTTCTAACTTTCTCTAAGTCCTCCCATTAACGAGGATGCTTGTCTAGGTCCTCCCATTAACGAGGATGCTTGTCTAAGTCCTCCCATTAACGAGGATGCTTGTCTAAGTCCTCCATTAATGAGGATGCTTGTCTAAGTCCTCCATTAATGAGGATGCTTGTCTAAGTCCTCCCATTAATGAGGATGCTTGTCTAGGTCCTCCCATTAACGAGGGAAACACTGACCAGACAAACCTGAGACAGAGATAGATGGTAACTGCAAGACAGTTGGCTTGATTATAAAACCACTTGTCAATAAACCTTTGGAACGAGAAAGAAAACAGAAAAGATTGAGGTGACATGTGAACTCTTAGCCGACCGAGTCCCCACCTGGTACAGCAGAGTTATAAGATATTTGTGAAGAGACGCACTGATGAAGAAAGTGACTGTCTGGGCTGCAGCGGGGTGAGTGTTACGATCTGAGGGCCAGGCTTGCTACAGGCCACACTGTTCCCCCACAGGCCCTAGCCAAACAAGTACACTAATTAGGCTATAGGGAGTCATTTGACCCACGGTCCAGGCCTAGAACAAGGCTGGGTGAGGTCATTCAGGCCATATGTGTAGGGAGAGAGATTGGTCACAAACGTCAGAACAACAAAATAAGCGTCTTCCACCTGCTGTAGGTGTCTGGTTGAAAGACCACGAATGTCCGTTCAGGGAGTTAGTCTTCATCACCTGGGACGCCACGCTCTGTATGATGTTCCTGTGGTAGTTAAAACATACATCCAAGATTTGTCTTCATGGCTGTTTTAGGGACATGTAGCCCTGCATGTTCTAATTCGCTGGGACATTCAAGGTGTGGTCGACACTATGAGACATGACCAGGTAATATGGTGTTGTGGGGGCATTATCCTGTGGCTCTTATGTGTTGGAACACAACTGCTATCTATACGTTACCCATCAGCCCACAGGGCAATGGCAGACTGACCACTAATCCTCAGACACAAAAGTAATGCAGGAGGAGGAAAGAAATGATACAAGTCATTTCTCTGTCTGTTTCAGTAAGTATAGACGCGGGGAACAGACAATCGTCATAGCTGCTCGGGGAGAGACACGGGTTGCTGATTGGCACAGGTGTAGAGCATGAAGTAATAATAAAAAGGCTTTAAGCTTCTATACAGTTCATTTAAGTGACTACACTGTTCATTTAAGTGACTACACAGTTCGTTTAAGTTACTACACTGTTCATTTAAGTTACTACACTGTTCATTTAAGTTACTACACTCTTCATTTAAGGCTGGGATTCCAATTAGCATTGTCTGTTGGTGTTTCTGTGGATAATAACCCAGCCGTGTGTTAGTGTTTCTGTGGATGATAACCCAGCCGTGTGTTAGTGTTTCTGTGGATGATAACCCAGCCGTGTGTTAGTGTTTCTCTGGATGATAACCCAGCCGTGTGTTAATGTTTCTCTGGATGATAACCTAGCTGTGTGTTAGTGTTTCTCTGGATGATAACCCAGCTGTGTGTTAGTGTTTCTCTGGATGATAACCCAGCTGTGTGTTAGTGTTTCTCTGGATGATAACCTAGCTGTGTGTTAGTGTTTCTCTGGATGATAACCCAGCCGTGCATTGTTTCCCCAGATAAGAAGGGCCAGTGTGTGTACCAGGGCCTCACCATGTTTGAGCAGGCGGTGTGGTCCCCCAAGCCCTGTGTGACCTGCCTGTGTAGCGGAGGAAGGGTGCTCTGTGATGAGGCCACATGCCCAACATCACCATGTCATTTCCCTTACACCCCCCCTGGGCTGTGCTGCCCTGTCTGCATGGACCGAGGTAGGTCAGGTTCTGTTGTGGGGTGTCACTGTCCGTCTCAATGGATCACAACCAATCTAGTAATAACTGATCTGATCACAGGACTATTATAACCACCCAATAAATATCCAGGGACTATTTTTACAGATATTCAGTCCGTGTTTTTTGGCACTGTAAAAGTAACACGGTCCAGCCAAAAAATGGTCCCCGAAAACGTGTGTACTGTCATCTACTGTATGTGCCAATATGTGCCCCATGTCATCAAAACCACTCTCTTTTAAACTTGGAAGTTCATGGCATGGCAACTGTGGTATTATAGTGATTATTCTACTATACATATACAACATATTACACACCCAGACCAAAATGCTATATGTCATTGCAAAAATCCCAGCCTGCATCTTTAAGTGTCATTGGACTATTTTAATGAGTCTCGACTACCAGGAGATTATTTTAAGGTGTCTCGACTACCAGAAGACTATTTTAACAAGTCTTGACTACCAGGGAACTATTTTAACGGGTATCGACTACCAGGGGACTATTTTAACAGGTCTCGACTACCGAGGACTATTTTAACTGGTCTCGAATACTGGGAGACTATTTTAACGGGTCTCGACTACCAGGGGACTATTTTAACGGGTCTCGACTACCAGGGGACTATTTTAACGGGTCTCGACTACCAGGGGACTATTTTAACGGGTCTCGACTACCAGGGGATTATTTTAACAGGTCTCGACTACCAGGGGACTATTTTAACAGGTCTCGACTACCAGGAGACTATTTTAATTGGTTTAGACTACCAGGGGACTATTTTAACCGGGGTCGACTACCAGGGGAATATTTTTACAGATCTTGACTATGGTGCAACTATTAACTGATCTAGTGATGTTGAGTTTGCTACATCAGAGTCGAAAGAGGAACCTAGACAGCACCAGATCCAGTCTGGCACTTGTTTACTAGCGAGTAAAATCTTCATACTTCCACCACCACAGATTCACACTTACAATTACTGGGAAGCTGTGGCCTGCAGGGGTTTATTGGACAAGAACTTGCCTGCAATGTACATGTACTACTGCAGCACAGGTTTAAATGTGTCCCACTGCTCTTTCAGCAAAAACACCTTTCTCCATTTTCCTGTCTCTAATCCTGCTAGCTCACATTATCTAGCTAGCATTCAAGTGCTAATTGAAAAGTTTAGTACCAAAGCAATTAGGCTTAAGCACTGTGGGGAGAGGAAGCCCAGTGGCAGGACAGTGGAAACTTATGGAGTGAAATGGAACTGGGCCAACATTTTGCAGATTTCCAAACACAAACAAACAGGGGAAAGGGTGCCACCTACTGTTCTGGAGCTCCGTGAACTCAGTGCATGATTCATCACTCAGTGTAATAGAGGGGCGTTAACTCTGAGCTGTTCATTGGTGGAAGCATAACATGAATACTAACTGGGACCTTTCTGGGACTGCCCCCACCTGCTTTCCCCCTTACTCTGTGGCTCTGATTGGCCACCAGCCCGTGATGATGTCCCTGACTTCTCTGGCGATTCCCCAGTACCCAACGACCCCAGCGCCCCTGACCCCGTGAACCTTGACCCCATCCTCGACCCTGTCGTGCCCCGCACCCAGGCCGAGATAGAGCACCTCCTGAAGAGAGAGGAGCAGCTGCACCTGCAGGAGGAGGAGCGACTTCTCAAGAAGGATGCAGAAAAAAAGAGGAGGAGAAAGCAGAAGAAAGAGGAGGCAGAGAAAAAAAGGAGGCTGCAGGAAGAGAGGATGCGTGAGGAGGAACGGCTGCGTATGGAAGAGGAGGAAGGGAGGAGGCAGGCGGAGGCGAACAGGCTGAGGGAGGAGGCGAAGGCGGCCATGAGGGAGCATGAGAAAAGGCAGGCAGAGGAGAGGAGGAGAAACGAAGAGGAGCTGAAGGAGAAAATCCGTGAACTAGCAGAGCTGGAGGAAGAGCAGAGGGAGGAGGAGGAATGGCTTTTAAGAGGAGATGTGTTCCAGATGTTTCCCGAGGGTCCCACCGAGGAGAGCATCCTTCCTCCTGCTCCTCCCCTGGCTCTTCCGACTGAGAGGCGGGCAGAGGTGGTGCTGCGCCCGGGAATCAACCTCCCGCCAGGCTGTGACCTGTCCGACGTCACCGTGACGTGTGAGAACGCACGACTGAGCCACTTCCCGCCTCTAAACATCCCTGAGCTCAAATCTCTGAGTTTGGAGGGTAAGTAAGGAGCGTGTGTACAGACCTGCTACCCTTCTGTTACAGACCTGCTACCCTTCTGTTACAGACCTGCTACCCTTCTGTTACAGACCTGCTACCCTTCTGTTACAGACCTGCTACCCTTCTGTTACAGACCTGCTACCATTCTGTTACAGACCTGCTACCCTTCTGTTACAGACCTGCTACCATTCTGTTAGGGAGCACAGCATAGTATAACAAGAAAACAGTCCCTATGAGGGAGATGGTCTTATGTTTAGGGTAAAAGTTATTGTTAGGGTTGGAATTAGGGTCCCCACTGGGCTCCAATGTAAAATGTGTGCTCACTAGTTCCCTGCCTACGACGCCTAGATACTGTCGGAGGGATCCTGTCTGATGGTTTGCAGGTTGTCCTTTCATCTCTGTAACCAGATCACATTACAAAAACAATCACTATATCCCCAACCACAACAGCATTTCAGATACTTTTATTGAGAAGTAAGCAATGTTTCTGTGGCGATGTGTTTGTTTGGTCGTTGTGGTGATGAAAGAGCCTGATCAGGACAGATTCCAATGTTTGTCGTGTTACACATTGCAATTATGGTAGCATTCCCTGACGAGCTATAAGACTGGCGTTTACGCCTTAGGTCTAAACATGCAGGACACGTATTCATACAGCCACAGCAACAGAGCTTTTCTAAAACAATTCTTTCCTGTTTTGTTCATTAGTTTAGCAGTCAGAATTTGAAGATGGAGCACTTTCAGGACAAAGAATCAGAGAAAAACAAACAAAAAGGTGTTAAACTGTTTGATAAATCTGTTTCCAGTTATTATGGTATATCCCTGGTCCCAGGTTAATAACACTTTATTAAGTTGAATCAGGAAATCTAGACCCCATGACTTAAGATCTAGGAACATTCCCAGCAGAGAAGATAGTCTTGCTGTATGATTACATTCAAATCTGTGATTTACCACCAGGTAATGACATCACAACCCTCCCAAATGGGGCGTTCAATGGGATCCCTCACCTGGAGTGGATCAATCTGGGCAAGAATAAACTGACAACGGCTGGCATCGACCCACAAGCCTTCAGAGTAAGAACATGGGAGTTGGGTTCTTCTGCTAGCATCACTACAAAGAAGGTCCCCCTTCAAAATACAGTATCAAAAAGAACTTAAAGTCAGTCTCCTTCAAAAGATAGGTCCTCACTCCAGAAGCATTTCTGTCCTTCAAAATAGAGAGCTTCAATCACAATAAGAACTTGTGTGTTCAACATCAGTCACCCTTTTGAAGTAAGAGTAGACTTTTCTTCTGGAATTGCCCCAACCTTGTACAGAGCAAACCTCTTCTCTTAATCTCTGCCGGCCTCAGAATAAGGAGTCTGTTTCCAATTAGCTTTTCCAATCAATTGAACATTACCAACGAGGAACCATCTGAGCGTTTTGTTTAGTTAATATATGTGAACAGACAGAAGCGTTTCAACATTAGGAAACTGTTTTAAAACATTGACATTAATGTGGAAATACATCTGATCCATTTATTAAAACCCACTTTGGTCACGTTAGGGTTGCCTAGACAGCACTCCACCGAGGGTCAGAACAGAGGATTGGCCAGGGTTGATGGTTTCAAACCTGGAAATAGCAGTTACTGTGTAACACATTAGCAATATCCAGAACACACCGGTTCCTGTATATGAAGTTGTATTTGATGGAAGTCATCTGAAACGTGAAGTAATTTAACCTGTAGCCCAATGCAGAGGGGTGAGTAACGCACTATGAAACAAGAGTCTAAACCCATAGAGCCATGTGTTGGTTTTACCCCATCCACCGTGCTCTCTCCCATGCAAACCTACACAGCCCCTCAAACATAAACAACCTTCCATGACCAATAGTCAGGAGAAACTGGAGTACAACAGTTACAGGATACACTAGAATACTCTTTTCTGTTTCCAACAGTCCATTTACTATGGTACTGGAGTTACAAAGTGATGAGACATTCTTGACATTTATGAAACTACGAAGATGCGAGACAGTCTGGACATTTCTGTCAGGATGTTAGGGTAGTTCATTTTGTTGGTCATGGTGCTATTACACAAAAGAAGTGTTAATCAGGACCATTCTGCAATATACAGTAATAATGTAGTTAATGTTTGTTGGTCAGGGGGTTCCTGTAGTAATGGACAGTGGTAATGTAGTTAATGTTTGTTGGTCAGGGGGTTCCTGTAGTAATGAACAGTGGTAATGTAGTTAATGTTTGTTGGTCAGGGTCTAAAGTTCCTGAGCCGTCTCTATCTGGATAACAATCTCCTGGAGTTGGTCCCGACAGACCTCCCCCCCACACTACAGGAACTCAAGATCAATGAGAACCACCTGAGAGGCATAGATGAAAACAGCTTTGAAGGTAATAAAATGAAAAATATCTTAGTTACTAGACCATGTACTTGTTCATGACAAATCCAAACATCTTACTTTCTGGGTCACATAAGGTCTTCAAAGGAGTAAAACTTAAATAAAAAAAATATTTTTTTATTCAAAAAGTTGAAGTGGCTGAAAAAGACTTGCAATTTGTAATTTCTGGCAGGTCTGAGTGACCTGCTGACCCTGGAGTTGGAGGGGAACGTCCTGAGTGAAGGGAGCTTGGATCCTCGAGCTTTCAGCCCCCTCACTCAGCTGTCATATCTCCGTCTGGGCCGGAACCACTTTAGGACGGTTCCAAATGGCTTGCCGCCCTCTCTACTGGTGAGCTTGATCTGTTTTATCCGTTTCTTTCCGTAGACGGAAATCCCTCTGACATGTCCAGTGACATTCACCGTCACCCAGTGATTTCCTTTTGGTCCATTGCTGGCTACATCTCTCAGAGTGATGTCATTCAGAAAACAGGGTGGCAGTTTTATCTGCTGACATTCTGGAGCTCGACTACAGCGTTCTTCTTGAGTGTACTATCCACAACTCCCTCAAAGGCAAATGCCTCTGCCCAGGAAGGAGTGACTCTGGCAGACACGTGTCCTTAAAACTACCACTGAGGTCTGTCTGTGGGAAACCAATTAAGCAAACACACCAATGATGTCTGACCTCAACATTCGGACGCCTGCTTCACTGAACATGTCCAATGACGTCAACTGCAGTAGTGTTGTGTATCATTTGACTTAATGACTTCTGGCACTGTAAATCTTTATTTTAAATATATTTTATTTTTTAAGGAGGTGTATCTGGAGAATAATCTGATAGAGGAGATATCAGACTCGGTCTTCAACCAAACTACAAACCTGAACGTGATCTCGCTCAGGCACAACCGACTGGACGAGTCTAGGATTGCACCTCTAGCTTGGATTAACCTCAAGTAAGACCACCCTGTAGTATTCCTCTGATTTCCATTGCTCATCTAATAGAGAGTACCTAGCAAGGTTTCATATTACCAAGAATATATTTACTATTCCTTTTATTTACCATTATCATCAGTGGTGTTTATTGTCTCTGTATCATCAGTGGTGTTTATTGTCTCTGTATCATCAGTGGTGTTTATTGTCTCTGTATCGTCTGTGGAGTTTATTGTCTCTGTATCGTCTGTGGTGTTTATTGTCTCTGTATCGTCTGTGGTGTTTATTGTCTCTGTATCATCGGTGGTGTTTATTGTCTCTGTATCATCGGTGGTGTTTATTGTCTCTGTATCATCGGTGGTGTTTATTGTCTCTGTATCGTCTGTGGAGTTTATTGTCTCTGTATCGTCTGTGGAGTTTATTGTCTCTGTATCGTCTGTGGAGTTTATTGTCTCTGTATCATCGGTGGTGTTTATTGTCTCTGTATCATCGGTGGTGTTTATTGTCTCTGTATCATCAGTGGTGTTTATTGTCTCTGTATCATCGGTGGTGTTTATTGTCTCTGTATCGTCTGTGGTGTTTATTGTCTCTGTATCATCGGTGGTGTTTATTGTCTCTGTATCGTCTGTGGAGTTTATTGTCTCTGTATCATCAGTGGTGTTTATAGTCTCTGCGTCATCGGTGGTGTTTATAGTCTCTGCGTCATCGGTGGTGTTTATTGTCTCTGCGTCATCGGTGGTGTTTATTGTCTCTTTGTCATAGGTCTTACCATCTCTCCCTTCTTTCTTCCACTCTCTCTTCCCTCTTTTCTGTCCCTTTCTTTCCTCTCGGCAGGTACCTTGAGTCCATTGATCTATCACACAACCGTCTGTACCTGGTCCCATCCTACTTGCCCAGAGCCCTGGTGCACCTGGTCTTGGTCGGGAACCAGATCGAGAGGATCCCCGGGTTTGTGTTCGCCCACATGGAGCCGGGCCTGGAGTACCTGTACCTGTCCTTCAACAAGCTGGACGGAGAGGGAGTCGAGCCAGAGTCCTTCTTTGGCACCTACACCTCCATGACGGAGCTGTGTTTGGACCACAACCAGTTGGTCACGGTTCCGCCCGGAATCAACGAGATGAGGGCTCTGCACTTCCTACGCTTGAACAACAACCAAATCAGGTACTACACACGCTGTCTGGGGTACTTCTTCCTTAACAACAACCGAATTAGGTACTACACGCGCTGTCTGGGGTACCTCTTCCTTAACAACAACCGAATCAGGTACCACACACGCTGTCTGGGGACCTTCTTCCTTAACAACAACTGAATCAGGTACCACACACGCTGTCTGGGGAACTTCTTCCTTAACAACAACCGATTCAGGTACTACACACGCTGTCTGGGGTACCTCTTCCTTAACAACAACCGAATCAGGTACTACACACGCTGTCTGGGGAACTTCTTCCTTAACAACAACCGAATCAGGTACTACACACGCTGTCTGGGGTACCTCTTCCTTAACAACAACCGAATCAGGTACTACACACGCTGTCTGGGGAACTTCTTCCCTTCATCGACCCCCTTTAGACCAGGGGTATGGGGAGTAGGGCACCATTTTGGACAAGACAGGCTTTAATGGTTGTTATTGATGATCGCTTCCAATCAAGTTGATTCACTTCAAAAAGTTGCTTGTCTCCTTGGTGACCGGGACATTCCTGAGTACAACTCACCACCTCACGATGTATAATCAGAAATGTCTCCACAGGACTTTTGCAGAAGACGCTATCTGCGACCCTGATAACAATGATGACTCCCACATCGTTACACTGCGACTGGAAAACAACTACATCGACACCAGGAAGATTGTGCCCAACGCCTTCTCCTGCGTACGTTCCTACTCCAGCGTGGTTCTGAGACCTCAGTGGGCCAAGTAACAGGCTCCTTCTGATGCGGTTAGAAAGACCAAGACGCTGCGTTCCAAATAGACCTCTTAGCCAGAAAACCCTCTGCTCCCACAGATCTGAAAGGTTTAGTGATAGGTAGAAACAGTATGAGGCCATTTCCACAGAGCCAATCAGATCAAAAGATGCAATTACCATAATGCCTCAATCGATTAATACACACACATTTACATTGATTGATTCTATGGACCATTTCAGATGCTGCTTGGAATTTCATTTGTTCATTACTTATGTTCTGGAGGCAGTTTCGACAAAGGAATAAATGACAAGCCTTGCTTCCTTCCTTCTAATCTGGGAAATCTAGGAAGGGGTGAACTTTACTATTAGGGTTGGTTCTAGAGCTGCCCTCACAAAACAACTGATGATTTAAAATCAGTCAAGTTCTGTCTGGGGGAGGCGCTTCCTCCAGCAAAAGATGTTGGAAAGCGTCAATGTGCCTTTCAGATGTCCTGTGTAGGAGAAGATGGAGAAACAAGGATGTGGCAGAAACAAAGAGCTGGGATGTCAATGTGGACTTCAGCCTCTGTAATGGTAGCAAAAGACCAATCAAATTAGAATTCAGCCTCTGTAATGGAAGCAAAAGACCACAGTCAAATAAATCGGTCAACTATTGGAAAACACACACCATTTCCACAAGACACCATTAGTAATTCCTTCATAATGAGCTATGCTGACTTAACCACACTTCTTGTTGATCTCTGGTCAGTTTTGGCATTTTCAGAACAAATGATCAAGGTTAGGATTGGTGTCGGGGGAAACTGATCCTAGAACTGTATTTAGAAGACACTTAATGCAGGACGCACATGTTAATGGGGATTCATATTACTGCCATAAAAATATAAAAGTACCTTCCATTTCGAACACATTTTCATTATTCTAAAACAGATTACAGCTATTAATAAATTCTTCGGAAGTAAGGCCCAGATTGGCCTCTTGTCTTAAACCTACATTTCAAGACTTAAGCGTTGGTGTTAGACCTCCGAGAACAAAACCTGCTGTCATTTATTGTACCTGTGGTATGTCTGGCCGCATCCCAAATGGGCCTCTAGTTCACTGCTTTGACCAGAGCCGGAGGACACAGGGTTCCAAGTGTTCCAGCTCTGGGATGGAACACTTCACCTGTTATAATGTGATCATAGACATCTACGTATCCTCACCGGTGATAACATGATCAAAGACACCTACGCATCTTAACCAGTTATAATGTGATCATAGACATCTACGTATCTTCACCAGTTATAATGTGATCATAGACACCTACGCATCTTAACCAGTTATAATGTGATCATAGACATCTACGTATCTTCACCAGTTATAATGTGATCATAGACACCCACGCATCTTAACCAGTTATAATGTGATCATAGACATCTACCTATCTTCACCAGTTATAATGAGATCATAGACACCCACGCATCTTAACCAGTTATAATGTGATCATAGACATCTACCTATCTTCACCAGTTATAATGTGATCATAGACACCTACGCATCTTAACCAGTTATAATGTGATCATAGACATCTACGTATCTTCACCAGTTATAATGTGATCATAGACCTCTATGTATCTTCACAGGTAATAACGCTGGGTCGTAGGCTCCAAGCCCTTTTTATATTTATTTTCTTTGTCAAGGAGCTGGTCAGGTTTTACAAAATAGGAAAATCGTCCACTGATGAATGTTGAGGTAATCAGAATAAGTAGAATCAGTATTTTTACATTATTACTTTCTTCTCAACAGACATTCTCACCAGTAAATCATTCTATGTAGAAAACCATACCTTTTAAAGTATACATGGAAATCTTCTGGAAACTTTGACTACAGTAATGTGGTTGAAAGGGGTCTGCAACACCACTTGTACTTGGCTGGCTAAGAAAGTGTGTATAGGAAAATATAAAAAACAAAATTCTTGCTGTAATTGTTGTATTGTAAAAAGATGATGTACCAATCAAATGTACAACTTAAATAAATAAGTCTCAAGTATTTGGTTGTTATGGTCTTATTATGTTGACAAGCTTAGTGAGAAGACTGTGTACAGTTAGGATGCTAGTATTGGTTTTGTAATTATCAAACGCGCCTGACAAAGAGTGTGTGTGTGTGTGTGTGTAATGGATGTGTTATAGTGGGCAACCTTGATCAAAGAAAATGTCCTAAAAAAACATAACCCACTTATTTCACTTTTGATCAGATTGTTGTTTAATGTAGTAAGGAATGATCAGCGTGTGAAGAGTTAGTGGTGAATGTTGAAGGGATCAGAGTGCAAAGGTCACAGTGGTGAGTGTTGAAGCAGTCAGAGTGTAAAACAGGAAATATATGATTTCATTCGGGAGGATCTGAGACATCCATCAGTATTGATGATGATGTCAGTTTCCATTAGTTAGGATATGCAAGGGAGCAGAAAAGTAATTCAGTGGCTTATCTGTTGCATCAGTTCTGATCGACAAAAGTAACAAGAAAAGGAAGCCTAGTTTTGCCGCTCCGCGATGAGAAAGGCTGAATGTTTTTGTCCCCGGCTGGATTTGATCCACGGTTGTCTGTGTCAGACTGTGTCTGTCTTAACTGTGCTATTTAAAAAGCCGGTAGTGTTGCACGTTGCACATGATACGGGTGTAGAGGTGAGGTGTCTGTAGAGATGAGGTGTCTTGTCATTTTCCACCATATTTCCTAATCAGGCATATAGATAGAAATGTATGTTGTCTCATTGCATATTAAACATTGAATCATGTTTTGCTACATAACAAACGATGTTTCAAATAACTGGGCTAGAATATGTGCAGCAGTGCAAGAGGTGAAACGTCACCATTGTTTTGTCATTGCTTTGCGGTTGTCTGGAAGATAAACAGTAGAACCCACATTGGGCTGGGAAACTACAGCTGACTGAGTCTGACATTTCAAATACATTTAACAAAAGAAAGCTTCATACGTTGATCCTGATGAAACTTAACTGTTTCTGTATAAGTAGGTTATCAAAAGTAAACAGAAAACATCTGAACCGACCTTGTGAAGTAAATACACTGATGATTCTTTTATTCCTAAATTAAAATTCTGGAGTCATAGATTAACAGCTCAGCCTTGACTTGACGCAAAATGTCTTCATGCAGAACGTATGAGTGACACTTGAAATATTTGAATCTAAAACGTCTGAAGCCGACCTATCACTGGCTAAAGCCCAGATGTTAGAACCAGATCCGAGTCTCCTGTTTGATCCTCAGTAGGAAAATGTTACCCGTGACTCAATGGGAGAATGATGATCCTACCCTGAAACAGGAATAAAGTCCCATTTCCATAATATAAATGTGTCTCAGCCAAACCCAAACATAGTTGGACCCTCTCTGTTCGCCATAAAGAAGCCCTTCAGTCTGCCGTTCCTGCTGTGGCAAGCAGATATCAATGCCACATGGACGAAGGATGGAAAAACCTGTGTAATGCTAAGCACAGGAGGCCATCTGAACTACTGGCCCATTCTCATGCTGGGTTAGCACCCTTTCTGGTCATTCCAACCTCAAATTCAATGGTTAATATAATTCCAAATTCAATGGTTATTATGGCTTTAAAACAGAAGTCAAAGTCAGAAATGCTACGGATTGAGAATGTAACCCTGACTGCTGCGAGACTGGATCTGAAAAACATGTTACCTATCTTAATCACTGGGGTCATTTTACACTGGATATAAGAGACACTTTTCCCATCTTAAACATGAGGGTCATTCTACACTGGAAATAAGAGACACTTTTCCCATCTTAAACATGAGGGTCATTCTACACTGGAAATGAGAGACACTTTATGAGAGACACTAAATACAGGCCTCATCAATATACATACAAATAGCCTACAGAGGCTCTACCCAAAGGCTCCTCTAAGTGCAGGTAGGAACCTCATCAATCAATGTCTACTATCAGTTACAGGTGTATGGAGTTAAAACAATCCCTTCAGGATGTTAAAATGTACAGAATTCCTCTCAAATTCTAGAATGACATTCTACATTCTAAAATGAAGAGAATTCTATCTTAGGTTAACAACAATCACCAGTCTTCTTCCTGGTGGCGGTTTAGCAGAACCCCAACCCTGCATAATGTTTAGCATGGCGCCAGGCCAACGACCATATGAACAGCCCAGCAGGGTTGGGAGCTGGGGACGGGCCATAATGGTGGCTAGCTTGGTCCTGCGGAAACACCAAAGAATTCAGAATTGAAAAAACACACCATTCTGGCCCCGGTTCAAGAGCTGCTGAGACCCACGTGATGGACGAACAGCATCAATGTGTTTGGGGGACACGGCAAAACTATATAGTGGTGATCTGTGTGTGAGTGTGTGTGTGTCTGAGAAAGAAAGAGAGAGAGAGTGTGTGTGTGACAGAGAGGGGTTGTTTTTCCGTCCATGCCAGCGGTAAGAACAGCAGGAGGATCAGTGGCCCCTTTCCATTCAGGGAATTGGGTTTAGTGTTCCTCTGTGACATTCACCACCTTCATCGTTCCCCGGGACTCCTGCTTCCCCACGCCTAGAGTACCGACTGCCCCCGGGGGAACCACTGACGGTCTGGGGGCACCACTGACGGTCTGGGGGAACCACTGACGGTCTGGGGTTCCTGGAGCCTGGGCGACTGGAGTTAAAGACACTACATCTGCCTCGCCACTGCGGAGGTGAGCTCCCTTCAGTACCTCTACCGCCGTCTTACAGGATGGCACCTAGGACCTCATTATCCAGGAGTTGAGGGTTGAGTTTAATTATTCGCTTCACCGAATACCTCCTCAACGGGATGACGGAGTAAAATTTTCATTCAGTAGGCAAGTGTCTCGTCCTAATTTGAACAAACTAGTTCACTAACAACTCTCTTTTTGTAAATTCAAGTTGCATGTTTATCTTCACGGTTAATTGCAAGGAAAACTAAATGACCACCACAATATATAATTGAACACCATAATATATATAAATATAATTTAGCCCGAAAGTGAAATGTGAAAAGTAAAAACAAATACTTGCTACCAAACAGTTTAGAAAAGCAACTCTGTCTGATTCTAGAGTATTGTATACTTTGTTAATATTGTGCAAAATGAAACTGGATTTCACTGTGTTTTAATGAGCTTCTAATGACCGAACGCCACTAAATAGTTGTGGAAAGAAACAGCAAAATCAATGGAGAATTTGTGAGTTGACCAACCCAACCCTGCTTGCTTCTTTGAGCCTTGGGAAAGGGTGAGAAATGTCCAGAAACGTTGCTAATTCTGTAATACCGCACAGATGGGGAATATTATGTAAGCAGAAAAACATTTGCATATTAGGTATCGGTTTCCTTGCAAATTGCATGGAAACCTTGGTAACAGATGTGAAAAGGAAGTGCTTAAAACATTTTGGAAATGTTTAGACATTTGGGATGGAGACTAAAATAGAGACGACAAACATGCAAAAAAGTTCTTTAATCATTCTGTTTTAACAAGAATTTTTCTCGACACAGGAATTGTACTTTCAGATTTTTTGATTTTTTGAAAAGGGTTCAAGATTATAAATTCCACCTAAACTCAGACTTCATGGAATTACATCTCGACCCTGTGTTTTTCTATTTTTAACCACTCTTTCACAATTTTTAAGTATTCTATCGTGTTTTACGGTCCAGCTGTCCTATCCCAGAGAAGCCTTGCAGGGTGTAAAGTTTACCGCGATTAGTGTTGAAGGGGCCAGTTCACCAGGGAGTAAAGGTCACAGTGATGAGGGTTAAAGGGGCCAGTTAACCAGGGTGTAAATACCACAGTAATGAGTGTTGAAGGGGCCAGTTAACCAGGGTGTAAATATCACAGTGATGAGTGTTAAAGGGGCCAGTTAACCAGGGTGTAAATATCACAGTGATGAGTGTTGAAGGGGCCAGTTCACCAGGGTGTAAATATCACAGTGATGAGTGTTGAAGGGGCCAGTTCACCAGGGTGTAAATATCACAGTGATGAGTGTTGAAGGGGCCAGTTCACCAAGGTGTAAAGGTCACAGTGATGAGGGTTAAAGGGGCCAATTAACCAGGGTTTAAAGGTGACAGTGATGAGTGTTAAAGGGGCCAGTTAACCAGGGTGTAAAGGTCACAGTGATGAGTGTTAAAGGGGCCAGTTAGCCTGGGTGTAAAGGTCACAGTGATGAGTGTTAAAGGGGCCAGTTAACCAGGGGGTAAAGGTCACACTGATAAGTGTTAAAGCGGTCAGTTAACCAGGGTGTAAAGGTCACAGTGATGAGTGTGGAAGAGGGCAAAGGTTACAAAGTGGATGGCAGAGTGATAAATTACATCTTATTTATAAAGAAGCTTTTAGCATCATAGCATGATTAATTAAAGAGAATATGCTTGTCCCCAAAATCAGGCCTTGATAGACACCCGTTGAACATGTCGAAGGTGGACAGCAGGCCCTCGGATCTGACGCATTGGTCAGAAGCTTAAACCAAGCTAACCAGTTCACTGGGAACCCAGTGCTGGTTGTGGAATCTGTAGGGATCCATCTACAGGGATGCAGGGGGTGACAGAGTCAAAGGCTTAATGGGTGACAGAGTCAAAGGCTTAATGGGTGACAGAGTCAAAGGCTTAATGGGTGACAGAGTCAAAGGCTTAATGGGTGACAGAGTCAAAGGCTTTTGCCAAATCAATAAAGGCAGCAGTACAGTAGGTTTTTCTGTATGAAGCTGACATGTTGTATAGGACCTTTGGACTAGCGGAGGTGCACCCATGTCCAGGCTCCGAAGCCTGGGTGCTAAGAGACCACTTTTGGACCTCAAATTACAGGTTGGCTGTTTATTTAGCAGGCGTCCAGAATAACAGTGGCACCCTTCCAATCCTGTGGAATGACATCTGATTGTAATAAGAGGTTGAAAAATCGATAAGGGCTCAGAAAATCTCAGAAGAATAGGGGTTCTTATCCTCCAGCCAAGCAGATGTTTATTGTTCTAATTGTAGTACCTCTTCTACCAGTATTGGACTAAAGGAGAAATGGATGGTGTCCTAAATCCTTTTTTCGCCAACAATCTACACACAATAACAATGCCAATACACAGAAAGGAAACTGCAAAAACACATTAGAGTTTCCTTTCCAATTTGCCCCAACAAAGAATAAGTCAACCCCTAACAAAAATATCTTATATTTATAGTGCTTGTACCATTTCCATCTACTGTTGCCTTGGTATTCCTTTCCTGACATCTGAAACTGGCTCAAATTCAAATGGGACATCTACAATGTAAACAATATGTAGGCCTAGTTACCATATTAGAACTAGAAATCACACAAATCATATTTCTGTTTAGCTCTGAATCATCATTAATCAAGGAGATCATAACAGCGGATTTGAACAGCCTTCTAGTGTAGCCCAGGACATCACTTTCACAGACCCTTGGCTGCAACCCCTAATGTCTAGCCAGGCTGGAATACAATCCATCTCTGACAGTTCGGTGTCCTTCTCTTTTAACACACCTCTCACCCAGAGAACCCTCACATGATCTACGGTAGCTTTGCCTTGTAGAACCATTCTGAAAAGGAACAACAAGCTACAAGCATTCAATATTATCTGGCCAGATCGGGATAGAATCCTGCAGGTTTCTGGTCACACTGGTGCTACCAGATAAAACTGGTTACGGTCTACATTATGTTGTGTAATCATCGGGGTGTCTGACAGCTTCAATCCAGATCTGGTTGTCTACATCATGGGGTCTGACAGCACGTTTTTCTGGTCTGGTAGTATACATCGCAGTGTCTGACATCTTGTTTTTCTGGTCTGGTAGTATACATCGCAGTGTCTGACATCTTGTTTTTCTGGTCTGGTAGTATACATCGCAGTGTCTGACATCTTGTTTTTCTGGTGTGGTAGTCTACATCACGGTGGCTGACATCTTGTTTTTCGGGTGTGGTAGTCTACATCGCAGTGTCTGACATCTTGTTTTTCTGGTCTGGTAGTCTACATCGCAGTGTCTGACATCTTGTTTTTCTGGTGTGGTAGTCTACATCACGGTGGCTGACATCTTGTTTTTCGGGTGTGGTAGTTTACATCGCAGTGTCTGACATCTTGTTTTTCTGGTCTGGTAGTCTACATCATGGTTTATGGCATCTTGTTTTTCTGGTGTGGTAGTCTACATCATGGTTTATGGCATCTTGTTTTTCTGGTGTGGTAGTCACCATTGTTGTGTCTGATATCTTTTTTTCTGGTCTAGTAGTCTACAACCATGAGCAGATTCCTTCTCTTCCTGCTGCTGTGTCTCCTGGCTCTGTGCCATGCCAAGCCCTACAAGCCAATCAACGTCCTGGACATCATGAGGGACCATGACATCATGATGCAGGACACAGATGATGGCGATGATGAAGACGACGATGATGATGATGATGACTTAACCCCGGACTGCCCTGTGGATTGCCACTGCTTACACAGGGTGGTGCAATGTTCTGATCTTGGTAACAATATTTTACACTATTACACACCAACTACTATTCTATTATACTTACTTTTTACTTTTACACTCGCTACTGTCCGATTACACGGTCCCTACTGTCCGATTACACGCTCACTACTGTCCGATTACACGCTCACTACTGTTCTAACATACACTCACTACTGTTCTGAAGTTATATCAAAGTCAGTACTTGTTAACACACACACACACTAACCCTAACTGTTCTATCATTAATTCACTATTCAAAACATTCTTTTCTGAACTCATTTTGACAATATACTCTCTGTGATGTTATTCACACATAAAACACAGAGCACATTCTCAAAGCCAGTCGACTGATGGTGTTTCCTGGTCTCCAAAGGGAGGTTCTCAGTGCCTAAGCCGATCCCCATCGAGGCGTTGATGATTGATCTACAGAACAACTATATCCGGGAGATCAAGGAAGATGACTTTAAAGGCATGAACAGGCTTTACGTGAGTTTTGAACTGGTGAACTTATCACTTGAGTGTGAACATTTAGAGACAATGGCCTCTACCCAACATAATGACCTAGCCTTACACTGTAAAACATGACCTAGTCTTACACTGTAAAACATGACCTTACAGCGAAAACAAACTACTAACAAAGGGCTTTCCAACCCCATTCCTGCAAGGCTTGTGTCCTGTACATTTTATCACACTCTTGCATCTTCTTTATTCCCAGGCCCTGTCCCTGGTAAACAACAAGATCTCCAAGATCCATCCCAAGGCATTCCGTGACTTGGAACGGCTAAAGTTGCTGTACCTGTCCTACAACCACATCCCCCAGATACCTGCCAACCTGCCCAGAAACATTCTGGAGTTACGTATCCACGACAACATGATCGACAAGGTCCAGAAGGAGGCCTTCAAAGGACTCAAATCCCTGCATGTCCTGGGTACGAAGCCGCTTCCACAGACCCCAAAATCCTACTCACTCCAGCGAGCTGGTGACTCATTTGATAATACAGAAGGAAAAGACTAGTCGTTTTTAAAGACACCCTACTCCTAGTTCTGGTCAAAAGTATTGTTCTGTTCCAAAGTTGCTTAGACTGGTTATGGTCCAAAGTTGCATAGTCTGGTTATGGTCCAAAATCTGTGATCTGGTTCAAAGATTCGAAGTTAATTTATTTGGTTCTGGTCCGAAGTCGGGTTTTGGGCTCCAAATCTGAATCGCCACACATACTTTATGAGTACCATGTTAAAAATATGTTCTACGTTGAAAACAAATGATTCTAGGCTGTAGGGTTATTAATGAATGTGTTTTCTGGCTAACCATCTCCTATATGTACCGACTGATCAGAGATGAGTGCTAACCCGTTAGCGAACGCCGGTATCGAGCTGGGAGCGTTCGATGACATGGAAGCCCTCTACATCAGGATTGCAGAAGCTCGGCTTACAGCCATACCCAAAGGTAAACAAACGTTGCCAGATCAACACAACTTCCTCAATACTGTACACATTTTCAGAAAAATCTAGCATTTCCAGATTATATTATTCCAAATGCTAAACTGTGATGTTTACACCGCACGTCTCATATGAGCATTTAGCAGAATCGGAACTGTTGACATTATCTGCCAAGTGTTTCCTTGTGTCCATTGGATACCTGCAATAACAGAACTAACGTAGATGTATGTACAGTCAACAAAAGTAACGTAGGTGTATGTACGGTCAACAAAAGTAACGTAGGTGTATGTACGGTCAACAAAACTATGACATACAAGTAGGCCACCAATAGGCCAGATCACAATGACATCACAATCTATTGCATTTTTCAAACGGTCCAATGAAAATACAAGCAGCAACTGTGGTTGTGATTCTACTGAGAAATACCTAAAATATACTATTACAACGTTGTGCTTTTCAGACCTCCCATCTACCATCATCGAGCTTAACTTGGATTACAACAAGATAGCAAAAGTGGAAATTGAGGACTTTTTTAGATATAAAAAACTAAAGAGGTAAAACACAACACACCGTCGATTTCGATTTTGGGATTATGAACCAGAAAGCTTGACGTTGTATTGCTCCTGAAAATGTGTTCACAGACTGAGCCTTGGTTTCAACCAAATCAAGTTTGTTGAGAACGGAAGCTTGGCCAGCATACCCAACGTCCGGGAGATCCACTTGGATCACAACAAGCTAAAGAAGGTTCCACCGGGGCTCAGTTCACTCAAGTATCTCCAGGTGCACAATTCTTTTTTTAAAACCTTTGAACTTAATTGCCTAACTGGATACAATATTCCACCAAGAGTAGATTGATTGAATTATTGGTTGGAACTACTAGACATATTGGTGATGATTGACTGATCAGTCTCTCTTCAGCAGAAGCAGATCATTAATTCACTGTTTGGGCTCCATTCCTCCAGGTGGTATACCTGCACGCAAACAGCATTAGCAGTGTGGGGGTGAATGACTTCTGCCCTGTGCGCTCTAGCCTGAAGAAGACCCTGTTTACAGGCATCAGTCTGTTCTCCAACCCCGTCAAATACTGGACTATACAGCCGGCCACCTTCCGCTGTGTGTCTGGACACAGGGGGCTGCACCTGGGGAACAACATGAGGAAGTAACAGTCTCACACACAGACACACAAAGTCAGTAACCCATCATCTGCGTTGCCCTTACAGCATCACTGGTATTTTCTAGCCACAGGAATTGTGTGTGCAGGGCTGTTTATCCCAGCTCTGGTGTTGACCTGACAGCCCTGTAGAGGTGGAAACAAGATGTCCCCGGTTCCCCAGTCAGATCTACACCAGTGCCTGTGGGGGGGGGGTCCTATAGAGCCTCTTGTTGGTAAACATTGGCAATAAATATCATATTCCAAACATGTCTGTTATTCAGTGTTTAGTCAATACTTTGTTTATTTTTGGTTTATTATAGCATTAGCACTCTTTCCCTGTAACACTCCGCATGCCACTATTATATCTGTCTTCACGGTGCTGAACATATGCAGTTAGAGTACTAGTTACCCACACCCTCAACTGAACACGATTATCTATGGTAGCATATCCTATTGTTGTAATGTTACTGTATATTTATTAAGATGAAATAAACTTGAATATTTCCTTTTTCTGTCATTTATATGCACCCTTTTATTTAGGTTACCCTGACTTTTTAGGTTTTTCCCTGCAAGCTGCATATTCTGTTGGTTTATTCTGTTGGAGTCAAACAAGTGACGGCCACGTTGTTTACATTGCTCCCCTGAAATCTAAAGGCAGCTGTCTCAATCAAAATGCTGTGAATTTTACAGTATGTACAGTATTTAAAGTATGACAGCAACAGCATGACAGAAAAATCAAAAAGCCAAAGCACTTTCCAGATATCACCAGCAGATGGAACTATTGAACCAGATGTCAATATGAACAGCTCTATCAGAATTTACAACATCACAAAGCTCAATACATATACAGTATGCATGAGAATATGATCTCACATATCAAACAGTTCAATCATACTTGACCAAATTGTGCCCAAAATAACTTCAGCCTTACCTTTGATGAAGTATGTCCCATGGTCGACGGCCGTGCCATATTACATATGCACATTATACCACAGTATAAAAAGTACTGTAGCTAACTAGGATTACTTGCAAACTTCAGAGCCGGCAGCCATTTGCATGGCCTCATTCTAGAAAGTTTGAATAGCATAAGTTGCTAGGTAACCGGAGTTCAGTGTGGCTAGCTACCCATGGTTCAGTGTTGCTATGGTTTTACCACAAAAACGTGAATATTCCCTAAACCTTTCACAAAACAATAGCAACCCAATCGGAAATGAGACACACATTTTGATATCTGTCATGTCTCCATAGTGCAAAAACTGTAGGAGGAGTTAGGGTGGGTATAATAATAAATAAATATATGTGTGAGATTATAGTAGTGGGGGCAACGCCACTAATTAAACCTCAGGGTTATTAATCTGTCCAGTTAGGAAGCGTAAGCGATTGTGAATAATTTTCAACAGTTTTGGTGTAAATGAAAGTGACAACAGGTGCACTGGTGAGGCAACAGCAAGACAACCCCCCCCGAAAAGGAATAATAAATGATAAAAGGGTCTTTACATATGATGTACGTCACAGATTGTATTATTCGCTTTTTACCCGCTTTTGTTTTACATATTTCATGATATCCAATTAGTTGTCGCAACTGCCAGAGGACTTGGGACAGTTGATACTGAAACTTATCACGGGATTTGCTTGAACAGGAAAACTAGAGCAAGTCTTCAGAGCTAGCGGCCAAGCATCAGCTGGGCTTCAACCAGGACGCATCCCACTGGTGCCCAAGCCCGTCACTAGGAGTTGCCAGAGTGTGATGAGGCAAAGGAACCATGGTCGCAGGCGGAGACTGCACCACTCAAATGGCTGTGAAATGGTATTATTCTTTGCTCCACCTATTTAAGTTAGAATATGGAAAATGCCTGAAATAGCCAACTGCAATTGAATATTAGCTTTTCGCATTTTAATTAAAAGGAGCTTAGTTCAAAATCACGACCCAAATCATGAAAATATTTTTTCTACCTCCAAAAAAAACAAGCAACCCGGCTGTTTTCTCGTGTTAATCACGGGTCTGGGACGGGCTCGGCTGTGGGAAGCCAAGCGGCATAGAGGCAATGCAGGCTGGTCACAAATAGCACACTGTTCCTGGTCTAGTGCACTACTTTTGCTCAGTGTTCATTGGGGTTCAGCCAAAGGTAGTGCACTTGATTGAGACTAGGGTTCCGCTTGGGACCCGGATCCTGTCTGCTCAGCTCCGTTGCAGAACCTAGGAAACATATGGAAGAGATCTGGTGGTTGGACGGGCCTCCGGAGCGACGCCACGTCTCACATACCGCTCAGACACTCCACAGCGGAGCGGAGACCACTGATGGACCCTGTAAAAACAACATGTTCTAAACCAGACCGTCAGGTTTGAACGTAGCTACATACAGGGGGAGGGCATCCAGTCTTACCCAGTCAAGCCCCGCGGCCAAGCCTCCCAGCCTGGCCCCACCAGCATAGCCCACCAGCATAGCCCCATCAGCATAGCCCCATCAGCCTAGCCCCACCAGCCTAGCCCCACCAGCCTAGCCCACATCAGCATAGCCCATCAGCCTGGCCCCACCAGCCTAGCCCACCATCAGCCTAGCCCACCATCCTAGTCCCATCAGCCTAGCCCCATCAGCCTAGCCTCACCAGGATTTATGTGATTATGATCAATCAATCATATTATATCATAAGTGTATTACATAATGCTTCTCACGTGCTGCAATACTTTGGACAGGGCCCAGAGCCCTTCCGCGCTACGGGAACAGGACCCGGGGCATAGTAGTAAACGGGCCTAGGCAATAGTGTTAACTAATAGCTAACATTCTTCAAAAAGTATGTATTTTCTATTCTGCTAACCACAGTTGAATCCAGTTACCAGAGTCTGTTGTTTTTCCTGGTACGGTATCTGAGTGTTTTTGGTGTGTGCTGATGGCCCGAAAATTACATAAACACACTGGAGTCCCAGAGTCAAGAACTTCAACATTATTCCAGGGGTAGTCAGCGTTTATTGTGGTTGTAAATGCTCCAAACACACGGTGAGGAGCAGTGAGAGCCTCCGGGGGTATGCATTCAGGTGAGTGTCTTCTTCCCATTGGATAGATTCCAAACATGAAAAACTCCAACTAGAAACTCAAATGTTTTCTTTCCACTGCAAAACATTTTGTTAAAACCCCTCCCCCCACACGACCTTTGACCTGGCACTACTACAGAGTCCAGGGGACGGTTTGGCTTCTTCAGGCCTCGTTACATGGGGCTACTTCTGACCAGAGTCCCCATGGTAGG